>CAWUFW010017326.1:0-267446 GCA_963921515.1 Calotriton arnoldi | reverse complement strand
TTTTTTTGTTCAATAATTTTTATTGAGAAGATCAACACAAAATTAACATAAGTAGTACAAACTAGAAATAGATAAAGACATCCTCAGCCATATCAACAAGTAAAATAATCATTTGAATAAGCAAAAAGGGATAGTAACATTGGTAGGTATTATAAATTAAATATATTCATTAGAAAAAGATATGTACTGAGTTAAAGTAGAAATATCAATAGTGTAGATAAGTGTGTTCTTATGAGAAAAGATAGTAGGGCTTGTGTGTTTTAGGAGTGGAGTAAAAGAAAGGAAAGGATGAAAATAGACAAAGGAAGAAGAGAGGGAGAAAGAGAGGGAGAAAGAAAAGTGGGTGTTATAAGAGTGATGAGTGTGAAGAAAGAAAGGTAGTAAAGGGTAACCAAAGAAGATCTGCTTTAATTTTTAGGTAAGTTGATGAGTGAGAAACAGAGGAAATTCTGTGTTCGTCACAAATTAGGTTCCACCATAACAAAAAGGATAATTTAGAGTTATCTTTCCAGCAGATTAGTATGACTTTAAAAGCAACGGCGATAAAAAGGTCAAGTAGTATAGTTTTGGAGGGGATATAATGGAAGTCTTTAGATAGGGTACCTAGAAAGATATTGTGGATAGCAAATGGTACATTGCAAGAAAAGATTAATAGACACTTCGACCAGATAGCTTTCCAAAAATCCTGTACCCTTGGGCAGTAAAAGAGTAAGTGCAATAGAGAGCCTTCAGCAGAGAGACATGACCAGCATGATGGAGATTTAGAGTGGTCAATTTTATGTAAGAAGAGGGAGTAACAACGACCCTGTTGTAGATAAAGTATAGGGACTGTGTAATGTTGGCCGCTTTAGATGTTTTAGAAATCTTCTGCCACACTTTATCCCACTGATAAACTGATAACGTTTGAGATAAATCTAGTTCCCAAAGTAATTCAATAGGCGATTTACTCCGTGTGGTTATAGATGAAGAGAGCGTTTTATAAATAAAAGAGGCATTAGGAGTAGGGTCAAGGGGGACATGGAATAGGGGAGTAGTAGGAGAAAAGGAAGTAGATACAGGGTTAGATTGGAGTTTTTGTAGATGTGTGTTGAGACTGGTTGTTAATGTATTGTATTGCTGAAGATAGGAATCTGGAAGGTTGAATTTTCTTTGAAGTTGAGAAAAAGGCAAAATCGAATTGTTGGCAAACAATTGGTGTACATAAAAGATGCCCTTTTCCTTCCAGTGTTTGTAGTAAAAGGACTTGTGTCTAAACTTGATGTGTATATTGTACCATAGAGAAGAGGCTAGAAAGGATAGGTAGGGGTCAAAATCTTGGAAAAAAAGGGTGTGAATTATATGGTGGGAGTATTTTAGGATAGGAAACTTAGAAATGAAAGTACAATTAGTCATAAATACAACATTTTGAAATGAAAAATCGTTTAACAATGATCTTTCAACTGTAATCCATGTTGGCATTAAGGAGTCTTGATAATCTTTGGTCAACGCATAGAACTGACGAATCAAAAATGCAGTATGATACAATTTAAAGTTCGGAAATCGGACACCACCTTCAGACTTTGGACGTATTAGTTTAGATAAAGCAATTCTAGTACGTTTGTTATTCCATAAAAATTTGGTACATATTGAGTTGATTTGGGAAAAGTAATAATTAGGTATTTTGAAGGGTAACATTGAGAGTATAAAAAGAACTTGGGGAACAATCATCATCTTAATTGTGTCTAGTCTACCCCACCAAGATAAAAATAATGGGGACCAGGAAGATAATAATTTTGTGAGTTTTAGTTTTAGAGCAGAGAAATTATAGGATAAGGTTTCAGGAATAGTAGAGGAAAACCATGTTCCCAGATATTTAATCTTTTGGGGGCACCAGTTAAATTTAGTTGTATTAAACATGTAACGATAACATAAATCATTCATAGGTAGGACTTCAGTTTTGGAAAAGTTAAGTTTGTATCCAGAAACAGTTGAGAATAAGTCAATCTCTTGTAAAAAATTTGGAAGGGATTTGGATGGGTTAGCCATATAAATAAGAACATCATCTGCATAAGCAGAAAGTTTAATTTCATGAGATTTAAATTGAAAACCTGTAATGTCAGGATTATGCCTAATACGTTCCAGAAATGGTTCTAAACAAAGGAGAAAAAGTAATGGGGATAGGGGGCAGCCTTGGCGAGTACCTCTTTGCAATCTAAAGTACGAGGAGTAGAGGCCATTCACAAAAACACATGCACGTGGGGCAGTATATAATAATTTGATATGAGAAATAAACCTTTGACCAAAGCCAAACCACTTAAGAGTATGGAACATGTATTGCCAGTTTATGCGGTCAAAGGCCTTTTCAGCATCAAGTGAAAGGGCAGCTAAAGGAGACGAATACTTCTTTCCAAGGGCAAGAATATTAGAAAACATTCTAGCGTTATCAGAGGCAAGGCGGCCTTTAATAAAGCCAACTTGTTCAGGTTTAATAAGGGATGGGATAAGCTTGTCTAAGCGAGATGCTAAAATTTTTGCAAAAATTTTACAATCATAATTAATCAGAGAAATAGGTCTAAAGTTTTTACAAAAGAGGAGTCTTTGTCCGGTTTGGGAATGACAACAATAAGGGCTTCTAAAAAAGACCCATCTGCTTTTGAGTTGGATAAAAATGATTTAAAAAGTTCCAATAATTTTGGGGCAAGAATTGTGGAAAAGGTTGAAAGTAATTCAACTGAGAATCCGTCTGGACCCGGAGCTTTGGCCTTTTTTAGGGATTTGAGGGCATCAATAATTTCTTGGAGAGATATATCTTTTTCAAGAGGGGAAAAAATATCGGGTAGAGAGGAGGGTTTAGGGATACCTTGGAAAAAAGTATCGAAATCATGTTCAGAGGGAGATGAATCATCAGTATACAAGAGTTCATAATAGGATTGGAAGGTACTTATAATATCTGAATCAGAGGATAGGAGTTTATTAGTTGTTTCTGAGTGGATAGGTCCAATAGTTTTCCGTTCTGTTTTTATCTTTAAATAATTGGCTAACATTTTCCCTGCCTTATTTTGGCCTCCATGGAATTTGGATTTTATCTTAAGCAGAATATTACATGCGTCCACAGTGGCAATTTTATTTAAATTAGCTTTGGCCTTAATCAGTTCTTGCAAAGCAGAGGGGGATTTAGACGAAAAATACTTATGCTCCAAAATTTTTATTTTCTGAAGGGTAGCATGATACTCCGCATTGAGTAGTTTCTTTTTTCTTGCAGAGTAAGCAATTGTAAAGGCTCTAAATGAAGCTTTAAAGGCATCCCAATTATTAGTAATTGAGGTATCCAAAGGTTGGTTTATTAGAAAAAATTCCTTAATAAAGGAAGTAGTTTCTGCAATAAATGTTTTGTCTGAGAGCAGGTAGTTGTTAAAACGCCAACGACCTTGTTTGCAAGTGTTAACTGAGAAATCAAAAGAGGCGGACATGGGGGCATGATCAGAAATAAAAATAGACCCAATTTCAGAGGAATGAATACATGGGAGCAAGGCCTTAGAGGTCAAAATATAGTCAATGCGAGACATAGTATGATGTACATTGGAGAAAAATGTGTATTCATTAAAATCTGGGTTACATGTCCTCCATACATCATAAAATGGGCGGGAGGCAATAGCAGCTTGAAAGGATTTGTGGGTTTTGTCAGGCTTAAATTTACAATTGGATTTTCTGTCAGAAAAAGGATCTAACCAATTATTGAAATCGCCACCAACAATTATATTGGGGTTAGAAATTGAGGCTAATTTCAATTTAATACATTCCCAAAATTGTGGATCAGGTTTTACAGGGCCATAGATATTTAAAAAAGTAATTTGTTTTTTATGAATAGTGGCATCTACCATGACCCATCGCCCATCCGAATCACATTCAGTTGATAATATCTGTGCATTAATAGATTTATGAAATAAGATAGCAACCCCACCATGCCGATCAATTGCAGGTGAAAAAACAATTTGACTAACCCATTGTCGTTTTAGTTTAAGCGATTCTGCATCATTACAGTGAGTTTCTTGTAAGAAAGCAACATGAACATTAAGTTTGGAAAGATGGGACAATACCTTCTGACGCTTGACAGGATGACCTAGACCACGTACATTCCACGAGACAACGTTAACCATGATGAGAGGTGGGGAGATACAATTGGACACGGGTATAACAAACTGCAAAAGTTGAACATAATAAAAAGTAACTAGAATTAGATATAAACACAAAACATGGGATGGTGGATTTACAGAAAGAGTAGAAATAGGAAGAAACAATCATGTATATAAAAGAATGATGAGAGAAAAACATCGAGTAAGGGAGCAGATAATAAAAGTGGTGCAAGGAATAAATAAAGAAACAGGAGCAACAAATTGCAAGACCACTGGGAGAAAAAAAGAAACCAATCATTTTCAAACAAAAAAAAGGAAAGATAAAACCCTTAAGTAAATATAGTGAAAAACACTCAGATATACAAAAAATAGATAGACAAAGCACACCATGAAAGACAAGAAGGTAAATAGAAGGATAGGAGAGAATGAGAAGATAATGAAGAGAGAAATACAGAGAAATAGGGAGAGTAAACAGATCAAGGAAATTAATCCCAGTCTGAAGATAAACCAGCAAAAAGGAAGAGGGGAGCAAGGTGACGATAAAGCAAGGACAGCGGTACGAGTAAATAGATACTGATACGCCTCATTATAAAATAAAAGAATACTAATTAGTAGGAGATAAAGAAAGAAAGGAAGAGATTTGAAAGGAACAAAAGCATTATAGGGGAAGAATACATCAACCAAGAAAGGTAGAGGTACAGCTGTAAAATCAACAATAACCAATTAACCAATTAACCAATTAACCAATAAACCTGAAACAGTGTTAGAACATTAGTTTTCCATATTCTGTGAAGGAATATTGTTGAGAAAGAGTTTCAATTTATCAGGATCGTCGAAGGAACGTGATCTTCCTTCATGAGTAACTTTACATAGGCACGGGTGAAGAATGCCATATTGAATGTTCAAGTGTCTCATCTGGGGACGAAGAGCCAAAAATTCCTTACGACGAGCATTCGTTGCATTAGAAACATCTTGAGAAATAAAAATATTATGACCTGACCAAGTGAGGTGACGTTTGGTCTTAACCGCTCTCAAAACATGCATTAGTTCAGTAAATTCCAAAAAAAGCATTATGATACCACGTGGCTTGATTGAGTTAGGTTGAAGACGGCCCAGACGGTGTGCCCGTTGTATGTTGAGAGCAGGAGAGGATTGAAGCTCTAGGAGGTCCGTCAGAAACTTCTTCAGAAAGGATACCATATCCGGTCCCTCAATATTTTCCGGCAGGCCGTAAATGCGGAGATTATTCCGTCGATTACGATTTTCCAAGTCTTCAGTATGAAGTTTGAGTTTGTGGATCTCTTGTTCTAACAGTGGAATTTTATTAGATATATCTTGCAGATCCCCAACACGTTGTTCAAGTTCCGTTACCTTGCCCTCCATAATTATCCAGCGGTCTTCAATTTGTTTGAGCTTTTCGTTGGTAGTAGACATAAAGGGCTGGAGACCACGTACTTCCTCCAGAATAGAGTCCAGAACAGGATTTTGTGAGGTATGAATAGGTGACGGGGGATCATTCTTATGTCTCTTTGGTTTAGCACCTGAGGATGATGATCTAGAGGAGGTGTGCGGGTCATTCGCCATCTTGAATTGTGGTGGATATCGACGAGTAGTAACTAAAAACGGGCGAATTGGACCCATACACCAAAGAAGGAGGCAGAAGAAACAGCGATCTTCCAAAGGTGAGCAAGAAGAACCGGTTTTGGATGAAGTGACTGTAAACCGTGAAGAAAAAGTTCCCAACAGCGACCACAAACTGGAATATCAAATTCCAAGTGAGGACGTGAGAAAATCAAGGTGTTCTCCCTCTTGCATAATCCACATGACTGCCATAGAGTAGGAAGGAACAGCAGGTTACTATTAGGAAGCCTCCTCCATCCCCTGCACCTCACATGCATAGATATCCCAGAAAATGGTGAGGCATGCTACTCTTCCTCTCCACCTCCACATCGGCAGCATTAAGGAATTTTACTCGGGCGGCACTTTCTGACTAAAAAAAACGGAGCGCGAGCGCCGTAATTTAAAATGGCGGCCGCTCGTGACTCGATGAGGGGGAAATCACCGCCGCAGCTTCCAGGCTTCGTTCCGCAATAGCCCTGAACTAGGACCGGACCTTCGACTCACCGCCATTCCCAGATTGCAGGGCCACTACTCACGGTCAAAAAACTCCATAGTTTGAGGCAGGATAGCCCAGAGAGTCTCCGCGTCCGAGCGGAGCTCACATGAAGTCCGCCATCTTGCTTCGGCGTCCAAGCCACGCCCCCCCCTTTGCACTTTTTAACATCTCAGCGAAACTTGTCACGGAGATAGTGATTTTTCCTCCTTTGCGTATACACTAATATTCCTTAGGGATTCACCTTTGTATTCTCTGTTATGTTTCTCCCTGTACTACCTTCGGTTGAATGAATCCTCTGGAGAACTCATGTACTCTCTCTTCTAATGAGGCGCTCTGATTAGTTCGTAGAGCCCCTTGTTTGTTTTGTTAGAATACTCTCACGAGATATTGCCCTAAGTGGTTTGTTACACTTGCATCCAGTTACGGTCTAGTTGTTTTTCAAAGGAAACAACTTTTATTCACTTCCGGGTTCCCTGAGTCACACACTCCAGCGAGGGAATCAGTGCCGCCAGGACGCGAATCTTTCTTTACACACAAGTAAGTGTAGGTCCTCCCAGACTTTTATACTATTTGATCTACGTTTCTGGGATTGTCCGGAGTTTTTACGTTGGTGGCTAAAATCCCCGATATGGGTGTCTTCTCTCTTTTTCGAATAGATTTCATATGGTATTGGTGAACACACACACGTGTTCTACCTGGATTTAACTGAAATACGAATATTTGTTTGGAATTGTGGAGCTTCCAATGATAAGTAAGCTGTGTGTTGCTCCTTTTTATGCTTTTAGTCAATTGATATTTTGTGATTAGGACTCCAAATTATGCCATTTTACATGTCTAGCCCTTACAGGGATTTTTGTGTTTTCTCCTACAGATTTCTGATACTGACTTTACTCATGTTCTACTGGCGGTATTGGTCGTTTTAATTTACCCTATTGGATTACCAGTGAATACTAGTCACTTATTGTTTTTCACGCAGAGTGGACTTCGACTGTTTCTTATGGGCATTGTGAACCATCACTGATATTCCGGTGAGGTTACATGAAGAATCATTTCCTCAGATGTTGATTCTTACATTTTCTGGTATAGGTTTGTCCTGTTTTTCATTTCGCTCCATCCTGACCTTATCCATGCCCTTTTGGTCTACAGATCACACGATTCTGCCGTTCCACTTCCAGGTAGTCTCTGAAGATTTCTGTGCGTCATCACCCATAATCTTCATCAATTTATTGTTTTGACCATTTCAGTTTCACTTCTACAGATGTCTCATAACTAATACTCTTGGATATTGGAATTCATTGTATACTTGTGCCCTACCGGGTTGGAATTATCACCGGCTTAGGGGTAAGAGAGTGTTTGCTCTATACAATTGGTTGAAATATTATAAATTTTTTTTACATCTCTGGTATACTCTTAGCTTATAGTTACACCCCCGCTTTCTTTTTTTCCCTTCTTTTTTCTTTTCAGACCATACTGAGTCTGGACTACCCGTTTCAGGTGTATATATTTTCTCTTTCTCATTTATATGCAATCCCTGAGCGTTAGGTTTTTGACCTCTTTTTTGTGTTTATCCTGTTTTACCTCTTTTTCTGGAATGGATTCTTTTCCTATTTTTCTTTTCTATACTTATTGTCACTGACTTTTCTACATTGTCGGTTTTTTCATTTCTTGCTTTTTCCTTTTATGTAAAATATGTTTTTTAGGTGTACAGACTTTGATACACATTTATTAATTATTGCTTGGTACTTATGTGGTAATTATTTTAAATGGGTATGGTCACAAGCATGTACTATACACTATTTGTTTGGGTAGTATTGGCCTGCATTGGGTTTCCACGTGTGTTTTGGGTGACTATCACACATGAATTTTGGAGAACATGCGCTCTCCGGGTCTGGTCGCCCTCCACAGTATGTTTACTCCATTGTTTGTATCATTCTCAGCCCTGAAGAGTCGGGAAGTACTGTTCCCTGACGAAACACGTGTCGGCTGGCTGCGATGTTGTGGAAGAATAAAGAAATTATGACATCACCCATGATTTTTGTACAATTCGCTGTTTGAATGACATGTGCATATCTTGTTTAATTTTGTATGTGTGCATAGGATTTTGGTATTAACGTTCTGGATCATCATAGCCTTAGGGGCTTTCTGTTTTAAGTATTGTTGTTCTTTTCTGTGTGCATCCTGATAAAGGGTCCTTTAGCCAAAACCTAGGTTCATAGATGGTTTGTGCGCACTCTTGTCCCAGTGACTGTTATTGGTTGTTGATGGGCTGGGAGCTTGTTCTCCCATTTTCCAGTGGATGCTAATTGACTCTTGTTTACTGCAGAAGATCCAGATAAGTGCAGAGAACAGCTCTTGTTTGTACCATTGCGCAACCTTGGGCTGAATCAGTTTTTTCCTCCCAGCAACTGCGGTGAATACATTTCTATCCGTGTGTCTTGGTTGGGATGACGGCATCTATCTGTACCTCTTGAAGACATTTCTGTTAAACATTCAACGCATCCAGAGTGCTGCCTGTAGACATCTTCTGAAACCCTCTAGATATGACCTCGTCGCTGTCAACGAATCAGTTGCCTGTGGACACCAAGGTTTTGTGTAGGTCGCAGGGAGATTACAAGTCTATAACCGTTTCATTTTTTGGTGTTTATTCTACAAAGGAGCATCAAAAAAAGAGGGCAATTTTGGAAGGGCTTCCTTTTTCTGCTGACGAAATACTCGGAATTCTAAATTCTTGCTCTGTACTGAAGATCTTATAAGGTTTTTGCTGCCGAGGAAATAAAATATACAGCCCGAGTGTGTTGCATTATTAGGGATTCTTGTGTTGCTATAAAATATTTTACAATATGGCTCCCAAGATGCCTCTGTGGCAACAACCCCGGCTGTTGTTAGGCAGGGGGCACTTCGCTCAAGGATGGTGAAGCCCTAAGAGAAGCACTTTTTCTGCTCTAGCCATTTAAAATGGATGAATGAATGTATATATTCCAGAATAGATTAACACAGCCCAGACTGACTCTAAATTGAGGGTCAATTTATCTAAACACCACTGAGCAACATGATATCGTTCATACTTTTATATGGGCAGCGAACTGTATGCCGCCTATGACACGTTCACCACCACAAGTGTATTGGCAAATATTCTTGAGAAATTATGCATTCCAAATAAAGGCATTCCGTGACAATTGACTATTAATTTGGAAAATGCTTCAAAATATATTGCGAGTTTCATTATTATTAACACGCATGCACAGACAGGAAAGAATTATGCATCCTCATTTCCCAGCGGCCGTTTTATGGACTGGAGGGAAAAGTAGCATTTGCATTCCTTAAAGAACTGATTTAGATTCTGAAACAAATTGGAAAGTTAATCGGGAGAAATGCGCGGCTTGAAAGAATACTGCTTTTTTGTGAGCAGGGCTGCGTTTCCGGTGACGTAATTGCTAATGAAGTGCCTCTAACGAGACGTTTGCAGCCAGTCTAGGGCACTTTATCCCTTTTGGGAGGTCAGCAGAGCAGGCAGGTTTCATAGTCCATCAGAAATGAATACACAAACAGGTAGGTATTGGTTGAACGGAGAAACAGGGCTCTGTGGGACCGTCTGCTTCACGAGCAAGTGTAAACCGTTGAACAGGAGGGCATTTAAACTGTAAACATGTAGAGAACCAAATGACATTTACCCAAAGCACTAATGGCTGGGAATTAAAGATGTAACTCAAATATAGTTAGCAAAGCTAATAGTTATGATTTTTGAATAATGAACAATGTAACACATCAAGTGCAGATACCGTATGGGGAGCAGCAGTATAGCATTACCTCTGACACTAAACATATCAAGCAGAGAAGTGCAAGATTCCGACATAAAAAGCACATAACAAATAGAGAACTCCCTCCTGGTGAAAGCAAGAAACCAGTGCCATCTAAAGGATTTTTGGGGGCCTGGGCAAGCCATATTTTAGGGCCTACTTGCTAGATTATAATAGTTACAATTAAATAACCCTTCGCACTTGGCATTCTCGCCGCAACAGATTGTTAATAGAGCACTGCTCTGAGGATTTTCCCCAGTCCATTGGATCAAGGGTGATAATGTTCTCCTTAATTCTCTTCTGTGCCTTGTCCAATCTGTCCTCGTTCTCTGTCTAGAGATAGACAGTGACCTCTGACTCTGGCAAGAGAAAGAGGAGGGGGCAGGAGACAGAAGAAGCAGAAAGAGAGGTGCAGTAGGTTGCGTCATTACCAGCCCGGGTACATGGAAATGATCACACCACTCACGGTGCTCGGTATTACACGTCTTTATTCTTCAGTGTAGCCGTTAACTGCCCGTACTACGTCATGAATTTTCTTTACCACACCCAATCACTTACGTCACTATTCTACGGAGTCTGTTAGGGACCAGAGGGGCTCCTCTATCCCTAACCCACACAACACTAAACAGTAGAGGGAGAAGGGAGATTGAAAAGAGATGAGGTAGGGAAGTAGGAGGGATGTAAGGTAAAAAGAGAAAGTTGAGGAAGCCAGACAGGTACATGGAGGTAGAAAGAGGAAGAGGTAGGTAGAGAGAGAGAGGTAAAGTGATAACAGTGGCGTAACAATAGCCCCCGCGGGGCTGGGGGACCCGAGCACCAGTAGGGCCCCTCTGACACTGTGCATGGGTAGTGGGGACCCTGGTCTGAAAGCTCCAGACTAGGTATGGAGCGAGGGGGGGCCCTTGTGACCTTTGCAGGTGGGGCGTCCTCAAGTGTAGTTATGCCACTGAGTGATAAGTATGGTTTTAGAGTGAGATAGGGCGAGAGAAAGAGCTTGAGGGGGAGAAAAGATACATAGAAAGCCATAGGAGTGGAGTACATCAAGTGGTGATACACAGAGAGTCTAAAGGAAGCAAGGTAGGTGAGTTAGATATAAAGGTGAAGAGAGGCAGAAGTGGGCCAGTAAATAGATGAGGTAGTGGGAGAAGAATAGAGAGCCGCAGCGTTACCGCACTGAGCAGGTCCCAGGCCCAACTCTCACTCTCGCTGATGGCCCCTGAACAGCTGAATTCTTGCCCTCCTTGTGCCTAATTTGTCCTTCTTTTGGTCTTTGCCTTTTGGGCCTTTTTCCTTTGCCTTTGTGCCTTTCCCTTTTGTGCCTGCTTCTGCCTCATTTTTTCCCTCCATTTTCTCCCGCTTTTTTTGTTCCCTCCTTTTTCTCCTGCTTGTTTGGACATCACCCACTTGCCCCCTTCTGCTAGCCCCAACCACCACCACGCAGCGCCCCTCCCTCCGCCAAAGACCTTCTTAATGGAGGCCACAGCACAACCCGATTGAGCAGGTCTCAGGCCCAACACTCACTCTCGCTGTTGGCCCCCGAATAGCCAGAGTCTTGTCCTTCTAGTGCCCTGTTTTTCCTTCTTCTTGTCTTTGCCTTCTGTGCCTTTTTCTTTTGCTCCATTCCCTTTTGTGCCTGCCTGTGCCTCGATTTTTCCATCCTTTTTCTCCCACTTGTTTTGTTCCCTCCTGTTTCTCCGGCTTGGTTTGCTGTTGTTTGTTTCCCTCCTATCACCAGCCCCTTCCTTCACCACCCACCGCCCCTCCCTCTCGCTGGATATCCCTAATGGAGGCCGCAGCACGGGCGTGCCACTGGTGTGCCCATGGCGTGCTAAAGGCAAACCTGTCTCTGCCCGTCTACACCTGGACAGCGTCCTGTTGCAGGAACCCTGGTTCTCCTATACCCCGCAGCTACACCACTGCTGAACTTTGAGCCCTGGAACATTGACGCCACGACAACCACTGCTGCCACACGTCCCCACAATCTATAGTAGGGCCCTTTTCCTGCATCCACTGCTCCTTCTACCTCATCAAACAGATCTCCCATCAACACGCCATCCACCGCCACCTGAACCAACCAACACAACGCACCTACTTCACAACAACTTGCCTACTTCCTCCTCAACACACGCTCACTTTACAAACGCGCCACAGATATCTGGGACTTCATCACCACCCTCACCCCGACATCATCTTCCTCACTGAGACCTGGCTCACACCTGTGTCTTCTCCTTACATCACTGCAACAACACCCGACGGACACAAAAATCACACACTGAGACAAACCCAGAGGCGGTAGCGCCATCATACACAAAGAAAACATCCACTGGACCATCGAGACAGAAGACACCATGCAGACTACGGAACACTTCAACTTCAAAATCCAAAGAGATGTAAAAACAACCATCAGAGGCACCCTAGCTTACAGACCACTTGGACGACTCCCTAGTTTCTGCACTGCCATTCTCACCTTCATCGCCCCTCTCGCCATTGCCTCCAAAGACTTCATCTTCCTCGGAGATCTGAATTTACACCTCAACGACCTCAACAATACCAACACCGTCAGCCTACTGAACAGCATGAATAATTTTGCACTCACCCAACTCGTCACCAACCCCACCCACAATACAAGTCACACTCTGGACCCCATCTTCACCTCCAGCAACAGGGTCAAGTACAGCCACGTCACCGAACTCACCTGAACCGACCACTCCATCGTACACTTCAACATCTCCATCTACCGCCGAGCAACCCAGTGCCCCCAACCACAGTTGGAGCAAAGTATTAGAGAGCCTATGGACTAATGTCCTCAACACATCATGCTCTGACATTGCATCAAACCTGAACCAAGCTGTCAAAAACTTCAACTCCTGAATCACCAGCTGCAAGGACATCATCACTCCCATCAAGACCAGCAGACACAGGACATCCACCAAGCAGGCAAGATGGTACACCAAAGAACTGAGAACAGCAAAACACCAATGCAAGCTAATGGAAAGAAGATGGCACACAAGCAAGGACACCTCAGAGAGGACGACCTTCAAGACCTCCCTCAATCAGCATAGGCTGATGTGAACATCCTTTATATCTATTACCAGATGAGCACATAGTGATGGTCGGTCCTTCTGAAGCACAAGAAAAATTAGTGTTGGTCCTTGCACATGGGAGCTTTTGTGTCTCTTTGCCAGTATGCTTCAGTGTCTGTATGTTTGTTCGTCAGCAAGCATAATAACCACTTCTCATTGAGAGCAACAACTGTACCCACCATCCATGACATCTGTGAGATCTTAGCACAGATGAGAATTTAGGGCCTGATTATGAATGCAGTGGTTGTAAGACTGCGCACTCACCATGGCGGTGGTCCGTCCATCATATTACAACTAAGGGGCCGATTCCGATCTCGGCCGGTAGTGCTCCGAATCGGATTCGGTTTTACCGGATCCGATCCGGAGCCCTATTTTCCGACCGAGTCGTACGCGCGTCCGGGCGAGCGAGTACGATGCGTATTCGCCGACCGACTCGTCCGGGCGACCCGACCGCTCCGACCGACTGGTTCCCGGATCGTACTGCTCCGACCGACTCACTCGGACCCGATTCGCACCGCGCAATGGAGACGTTTTCCGGCCGGGTAAGTACGATGCGCACCTCGACCGCTCCGACCGACTCGCGCCGTCCGACTCGAACTCGCTGTCGGAGCCGTACTTGGGGGTCCGTGTCGGACCCCCTGTACGCGTACCCGTGCGAGGCGCACACAGGGGGGACCCATGGGTCCCCCTACCTGTGCGTGTACGCCGCGAAGTGCTTCGCGGCGTACTCGCTGTAGAGGCGCCCTTGTCTGCCTCGCACCCATTGAGGCAATGGGATCCCGCGTACGCGTTGTACGACCGGCTCCCATTGAGTTCAATGGGAGTCCGACCGACTCGTGTCCGGTGGCATATGAATGCATCGGACTCGTTCGGTCGGACTGCACGGGTCCGATTCGGTCGGAAATCTCTCCGAGGCCGGCTCGGTCGGAGAAATTACCGACACGAATCGGAATCGGCCCCTAAATGTAGTCATAGAGGCAGAGGACCACCGGCTGCACCAGGTGGAGCTGTGTCACAATGTAATATGCTCAGCGGGACAGCCTTTTCATGGCCAGAGTCCAGCCATGAAAAGGCTGGCGGTGCAGGAACAAAGGGAGCCCCACAGGTCCCCCATGCTACCCGCCATAGGGATACATTTAGGGGGGCACATTTGTGCCCCCCTGTTTGTATTCACCCAAAGTTCCAGCATGGCATTAATGGCACAGTCCATGCCGTGCTGGAACTTTTTTTGCCATTCCCATTGCGGTGCCTGTTTTCCAGGCACCGCCATGGGAAAGGCAAAGGACCATCTGCCTTACACTAGTTCAACTCGTAATAAAGCGGGCGGTCCTTGTGCGGCTTTGGCAGCGCTGTGTCGGCGGAGAATTGGCGCAGCACAGCCAAAGTCGTAATTAGGCTCTTAGTTCTTAGCTTTGTATGCAGAACGGCTATAAAAACATACAAGATATGGCCAAACAGGCACATATTCATAACACTGTTAGCATTTGTGCATGGATCTGTTAACCCCTGTAGTGAAGTGGAGTAGTTAAAATACCACATTTGGTGGTAGTATGATTTCATGTGATCTTAAGGGAGGCAGCCTTAGCTTTAACATGACACTAATAAACTACGATTCCCATGATCCACCAACATCATCTGATTATGCAATATGCATGAGTTATACGAATCACTGCAAATATGTGAATCCATTATCGTCTGACACTTTTCAGATATGGACCCTCGAGGGATTGTAGGATAATAATTACTGTTAGGCTTTATTTAAACATCGTTTTTAAGTGGAGCCAAAAATGCATCTACATAATAGAACTACATTTTCCATTAGTCGACGGTACTACACTTCCTGTGATCTTGCTAAACAGTGTGACTTTGTCATGAGACAAGATGCACAGCCAACGATACCCGCAAAGTAAACGTGGGTGTGTGCACAGATATAAAAAATATATATAGGATTAGAATCCCTGCTACATTCAATCTATGCATTATTTTTAAGTGGGGCTGAAAAAGTGGGGAAGACATCAGCAAACAGCAAGAGCAACATCACCTTCATAAGAGAACTATGCTTCCCATCTGTCAACAGGACTACACTTCCCATGATCCTGTCATATAGCGTGACTCAATCACGTGACATTACACATAGCAACAGCACCCATGAGGGAGACACAAGGGAGTACACAGCAATAAAGCATCCACTCTCAACTCAGCACACATCCAACGTGGCCGAGGCGAGTGATGAAGGTGATTCTGAACCCTTGGAGTAGTGATTACCTAGATAACTAAAAACCTTTTTCCTACCCACAATGATTTTGTGCAACTCTGGGCTTTTGTGCTCTAAGAGGAGTTTTGCTCGGTTTGGCTCAAATGGAATATACTTCGTTTTTCAGCATCAGGAGAATACAACAGTCGATAAAGAAAGTGGCAGTAGACGGTAGAAGCTGTGTGTTGTTAGACTGTCCAGCAACTTGTCCAAGAACTTGGGATTAGTTATCTCCCTGAACAAAAACCAATAGTGCGTAAGATCAATTAAATTGATTATAGGAGGATTCTCCCTACTAAGGAGCAGATTAGGGATAAATGATAAGTTGGATAAGTGAGAAACTATAACGACCACCTGGTAACAAAGAACAGGGAAGGTTGCATATGTATATTAAAAATGACAATAGTTTATATAACTCTCAAGAGTATGACTACAGGGGAGTGTCTACTGCCTCCAAGCCAATAAGGTCCACTCAGTGACCTTAATTAGGTTAGTTAGATTGAAACCCACACACATATGAAGCTGTATATCACAGCGGCATATGAGGTTACTATGCTGCTGAATATATGAGTAGTGAGTGGCCCTCATGGTGTGCAGTGAATTATTATTATGGAGTGGGCTCTCACCTATACTAACACAGTTTGTGCATGCTTTGCTATGAACATGGAATGAACGTGTGAGCTGTCTTCACCTCAGGGTTTCCTGAGTGTATTGATTATGCTTATACAAGTTGGATGTATTTATTAAGCAATGAGTACCTCTCGTCTTTTTGGTATCCTACAGGTTTTGCGAAATTTCACTGGTATGAGAAATAGATAAGGGTTGGCAGAGAGGTCTAGGTGCCCTGAAGAAGGCCAAGTGACCAATCAGGCATTTTAGAATCAGCCCAAACATGTTGGAATAATAAGGATGTCAGGACCATTAGAATCCTATTGGGCATCTGTGGCATAGGTTTTTAATCATGGTATGGGTTTCCATAGAACAAAAATATTTAGGATATCCCCATATCCATTTTTACATTAAACATGATACCACAGAATTGTCCAGAAAATTGAATATTTATGAGCTCCCCGACAAGGTTGAGCCCACTTGAGTGGTATTGTCCTACCAAGGTGAGAGAAAACACTGATGATAAAGCATGCCATAATTTGGTGGGTGAAGTGTTTTTGTAATATTATTAATATTCCTGCAGGATATGGAACAAAAGGTAGTCAGGCATTAATTCCTGAGCGTTCACATTTTGTGGTGTAATGCCAGTATCTATTGGTCTGTCTGCCTGGATGGTATTATATATACTGCATGTTGGTCTATGTGCATGCCCGCCTTTGTGTTTGCTGTTATATCTTTGAAATGGTGTATAACAATGATGGGTGTCAAATAATTATGATCTAGGAGAAATCTATTAAAATATGGATTGGGAGCAGTGGCAGTTAAATAAGGAGGACCCTTATAAAATGAGTTTTATATGCCCTGGGTTAAGTGAAATTGCACATTTCACTCCCCACATTGTGATAAAGTGCTTCCCCAAATCGAATTTGGTGGTAGGAGAACTGTGGAGGGAGGATCTGCAATATTTTTACATATTCAGAACCCCTAAAGTCTCCCCTAGGTGTTCCTGGGGCGGGGGTCCTGTAGGTATATGTAGAGTACTTATAAAATATGTTTTTATAAGCCCTGGTGCTGGAAAAATGGCCCAAGTCATTTTTCCCATTGCAAATTCCCTGCCACATAGGTTAACATGGCAGGAAGTTATTAACGAATAACTCTTGATAGGAGAAGGCTAAAAATACCATTCAAAGACTTCCCAGAATGGTATTAATAAACTCAACAATATGATATTGTTGAATTTCTCCTAAAATGTACATACAAGAAGTTATAAGACTTTCTTATTTGTAAGTCCAGATTCTGCCTTCCAGTGGTCTGTCCTCATTGGTTAGAGTTAAGTGGATTAGCCAGGCTGCTTTGAAGAGGTGATAGAGAGCCCCTGGGGCTGACCAGCTCTGCTGGGAGGGCAGTGTTCTGTTACACAGGAATGCCAGAGCAGGGGGAGAAGTCGTAAACAATGGACTTCAGAGGAAGGGGAAAACACCAGTGCCATTTACAGCTCCACTCTTTTGACACCAGCCAGATGCTAGGATTAGGAAAGGAATGAGCAGATGCAAGGGGGAGAGACTATGGAGATTAGCCAACCTAGGGGTCTGTTTAGTCAGCTCTTCTCTCCCTGCTGGAAAATCAGCCATTATGAATTTGGAAGAATTGGTGCACTCTGGGACAAAATAGTGCCACACTCTGCAGGAAGTGGTCAGATCTTTTGGTGGTACCCTGCAGCCCATTGGACAGGAGTGACCTTCTGCTTGACCCAGAGAAATTGGAATAAGT
The DNA here is from genome assembly GCA_963921515.1 of Calotriton arnoldi. Classification (NCBI taxonomy): domain Eukaryota; kingdom Metazoa; phylum Chordata; class Amphibia; order Caudata; family Salamandridae; genus Calotriton; species Calotriton arnoldi. Next base: position 249,705 of record CAWUFW010017326.1, on the reverse strand, counting down.
ATCTGAGAAGGGCAGAGCCCCTCAGATCTGCTGCTTGAAACTTAAGAAAGCAAGACGGGCCATGCTGGAAGTTTGATGTGCATTTCCTAAGGCCTGCACTCTAAAGACTGCCCCTTCTGCACCATCTGAAACTACAGCCTGTGGATTACCTTGCTGTAAAAGGACTAAAGAGTGGACTCCCTGCAAGCTACAGGTTAACAGAGCTCACATTGAACATCATCACCAAGGATCACCAACCTGGAGAACTACCAGTGGATTTATAAGGGTTTTGTCCAAGTGGATTGTGGGAACTGAAGTCCTCAACTTTCAAGGACCATCTTGGAGCTTCCAGACCCTTGGAGTGAGTTTGAGACACTTCGGGACCCTTTGGGGAACTTCAGGAAGAAGTTCCAGAAGTTTGGAGAACTTTGGAGCAACTCTGGAAAAAAGCTCCATAAGGGGACAGACTCAACCTGGCCAGCCAAGCCTCCTGCCTTCAACCGCGAGTCGGCCTGCCGTCCAGCTTTGTCCCGCTGAAAACCTCCATAGGTCCTACTTCCAGAGTTTGACCGGGAATAGTCAAAATCCGAGGCCAGCGACCCCTCACCGAATCCGGCCTAGTGAAGAGCACCAAGGGACCCACGAGAAAAAGCTCTGTAAAAGTTTCTAAGTCCGAACGAAGAAAAGGTGACCGGGAGCAACCGCGAAAGCCAAGCCGCCTGCCTTCAACCGAGTGTCGGCCTGGATCCTTGGTTTGGCCCGCTGGAACGCTCCGGAGGTCGGACTTCCATATGTTTGACAAGGAGCTCGTCACAAGGCAATCAGCGAACCCTCACCGAATCTGGACTGGCTGAGAGCTTCGAGAGACCCCGGGAAGAAAAGCTCCAGAAAAGTTTCTAAGTCCGAAGGTAAAAACTGTGACCGAGACCTACTGCGAGGGGTAGCCGAGCAGGGCTCCATCGTGGTTGGCCTGAAACTTTGACTTTGACTCGGTCTATCGTGACCAGATGTTCCTATAAGGCGCTATAGGTTTCTATGTGCTGGAAATTGCTAAATCTTTGAAAATTCATATCTCCGGTTCCATACATTGGATTTTTGTCGTTTTGGTGTCATTTTAAAGATAAAAATATTTCCTTTTCATATAAATTGGAGTTGGATTTTTATTGTGCATTGTGTCTTAATTATTTGCTGAAATGGTGTTTTTAAATGCTTTACATACCTGTCTTTGAAGTTAAGCCTGCCTGCTCGCAGCCAAGCTACCAAGGGTTGAGCATAGGAATAATTTCCTAAGACCTATTCTGAGCCCTATACTGTGTTAGTGGCCTTATTGCCAGTAGCAGATATACATTTGCCTCTACTAATAATCCACTTTCCAACAATGTCAAATTAATATCTAATCAACATATTGAATAGATTCCTTAAATTATATGATTCAGTATTAGTGAGGTATAGATAGTGAGTTTAAACTAGGAACACAATTATGATGTTTTAACAATTTCAATATTAGATTGGGATTATTTATGGTCCTCATTTATAATAAGTATCATTATAAAATGCACTTGAAATTCCATCATGGAGTTTTTTGATTTGTAAAACAATGGGGTTTAACAATATTGTGAGATTTTGTTAAATTTAAGGAACTTAGGGGCCCATTACGATGGCGGGCGGAAGCACAACCGCCGTGCTGGCGGATGCAAAAACCACCAGTTACCGCCGGCACGCAGCAGTCCACACGCCCGCCCAATTACGATGCGAAAAGCAGGCCAAACACCGCCGGCAAGCCAGCAACACCGTCCGCCATCAAAGTGCGCCCGTACACGTAGCGGCGCAGCCCAACTGACACACACCGTCCGACGAAACACGTCCCGCCCGGCGTATAAATTACGATGCCGCAAACAAACGGCTCCCACGGCTAAGAGACACCGCACGTGAAAGAGAGGCGGTAACACGGACGCAGAGCACGGACAACGAAGAAGCGGCACCCCGGGCATGAATCCAGCACTGCAGGCCCTTCCCATGCTTCTGCTGATGCACCACCAAGGACGCAACGTACCGCGGAGACGCAGGTAGGCACACACACAACAAGTGCACGCAAACAGCGCACACAGTGCAAGGGCGGAAAAAGCGGACAACCCCCCACCAGCGCGTGTACACTACACATCCACCATTGCATCCACATATGACACACAGGCCAAATCCTAACATCGCGGAACACATGTGTACACACCACCTGGGACTAGGAACCAACCACCCCGTCACGGCCCCAAAGCGCCGATGACGCCGCCACACATGCGCACAACGCAGAGGCCAACCGCAGCGCCATGCATGCGTCGCACACAGACACAGGGACACAACCAAGCAGCACACACATCAGCCCCACCCCGAACGCACATGACACGTGACAGGCCTGCCACAGACATGTCCCCAACGCCCAATTCACGGACAACACCCAACGCCACACAACCGACGCACACATGTCAGTGAAGACACGCAACAGCAGGACACACCCCAGTGTAACAAACATGGCGTAGCACACAGCGGCGGCAACACCAACTAGGAGAAGCAGGGCCCCTTCGGGAAGAGGAACGCCAGTACCACACTGAAAAACCCATACCACCCTGCACATATGAACAAGACATATGAAACGGAACACCAAAGAGCCCGGGGACCGACAACAGGTGGCCCAAGAATAACATCCACACACAAGGCCCAACGCAGAGCGGAAAGGCAGGCTGCCGCCCACACAAGGGAGAGCAGACAGCACTGAATGACCTTCCATTCCAACTCCGAAACCACAGCCCTACGACAGAAGCCGGTGAATACAGCCATTGTCCAAGAATAGACCAACACAGGCATGCCGAGGAGACCGACCACAGGGCAGATAGCGCATATCACAGAAGCACACAACGGACGGGGAAGAAAGAAGAAAACACTCCCCCATGTCGGCCACATGCAAGTTAATTGGAAGGAGTCACACAGCACTGACCTTGAACTGTCTGAGAAGCATGTGGGAAGAGGGCCCGTGTCCTCCAAACAAGCCAACAGAACACAAGTCCTGTCTCCCTACGACTACACAGAGCTCACAGCAACCCCGGAGCGTGCACATTGCAGACTGCACACACAGCCGGAGCACGCCATCTCAACGAACCGCTGCGAAATGGCAACCGCAACACACCTACCCAACTACGCCGAACAGCTCAAGCTGTACAAAACCAACACGATACATACATTGGGATGCGATCTCCTGTCCATGCTGAACGTAAGTTACCGACTGACTTACCGCATCACATTGTTCAGCTGCGTCATGCCCGTCTTCTACTGTCGGAGGTGTCCCTACCAGCATCCCGTCGAGATATGCCTCTCCAACCCGGCATGTCTGAAGGCGGACCTGCTACCACTACTCCTCCCTCTGGACGCACACGACAGGGCCTGCTCTGCCTATGGGGGCATGGCGTATGTGGCCAACATCGCACCCGCACTGAAATGGGACCACTGTGCCTCCACACGACGGATCATCGAGAACAGCTACATCGAATGTCACCCAGCATGCCCCATCATGGTCCTCCAAGGGACAACTTACGAACAACACCTTGAGAGCCACCATCCGCTTCATTGGCTGGCAAACATGTACACCACCAATGACATGGAAGCCCTGCTGGACGGCATCGCATACCTGACAACCTGTAAATACGTCGGACCACAACGCAGGTTCCCCGAGTGACCTATGAAGTCCAACCCCGCACCCATGCTCAGCTTCCGCACGGACTGGCCAGTCACCACCACAACAGCCATACCAAACGACCGGCAACTGTAACCACACCATCAACGACATCGCCATGACATCGGATATGACCGGGACATGCACACTGTTCCCCATCACATCCAGGAACACCGCATGCATCGTGGGAGGCAGTGGCATGGGCTCTGTGTATCGCACCCACATGGACGGAACTGCACGAACAACCAGGACACGACATGGATCCAGCGCACATGGACACACACACCGCTCAGTGGACATGAATAGGTCGCCTGGAGTCTGTGGGTGCTGCACCCCTCCCACCCCCGCCCGGGAATCCCATACCAGGACCTTTGCATGGACGACAAGTGCATACAACAACAACACGACCCCAGTGACTGTGACATGTCCAGTAACCACCACAGTGCAACAACAAGTGGCACGCCTCTGCATGCACGCAAGCACATGCCCTGATGTCATCTCACATGCACGCGTGCATGAGGAACAACCGCAGCAAACCTGTCACATGGAACTGAGATGGACTGTGCCCATGATGCCGAGCGGTCTGGTAGGCTACATGTATACCGTCTGTGTCAAAGTCCGCAGCTCCGCAGCTATACGTAAATGTACATTAGCACAGCCTTGGCCAAGCAGATGTAACTCTGAAGCCCACATCCCACATGCAACAGCCAATCACATGTAACCCCACACCCTATCCAATTTGTAATCATGCTCAGTATATCCTCAACATGTATTCCGCTGCCAGTAGTGTCCACTATACTGCATCACAGAGGACAGAAGACTCAATATAATGTTTGAAACCAAAACTGTCTCCGCTGACTCATTTCACAAGTACGAATGAGAGAGGATGAGAGTATGTGAAGTACACGGCAGTCGTGACATGACCATGTAGTCCACTGGTATTGGATGTCAACGCAAATGAGTAGCACTACTGTGGAAGACACACATGTGTCGTGTGAAGTCGTATGGACGCAGTGCTCAGGTGGGTGGGTGCGACGGGTAGATGCGCACATGCCAAGTTGGAGCACGCCGTGTTGGGAGGGGTCATGAACAGTACACCACCGCTTCCCTGGGCATTGTGAGAGGACACCTGTCGGGGGAGTGAACACGTGTGTGCACAGCAGCCGGGCACACGTACAAAGCGGTACCAGGCGCACCTCAGCCCACCCTCTGTGGACAAGCTGGATCCTGTTGTGCGCCCGCCATGCCCCTTGACAAGGCACACACAGCCCCAGTCGACCAGGTGTAACCCCAACATAGTCAATCCGCACAGGCGATACAGGGCACGGGATGGCAGTGGAGCATGGTGTGTGAGAGGTCTCCTCGCGCTCCTCCTGGTCATATCACGCAGGCAATAGAACCTCAACGTCCAGCATGGCAAAAAGTCAAATGGAAGTGTAGGGGGGACGCACCACAGCACGAGCAGCACTGACGTCACGGGAGGTGGCTCGCACCATCCCATCCATTGCCCATCATACCAACCACGCCACATGCCATTGCGACTAAGTGCAAGCGCGTGCGCCACCACCCCTGAGCCCTCCCCAGAGAGGCCAAAGAGTGAATGTGTGGGCCATCAGCCACAGACGGACGCGGCCTGGCCGCAAGGGCAGCCACTGGGTGTCGCAGGTGGCGGATCCGGAAGGCGAAGACTGTGATGCATAGTCCATGCAGGCCGGGTCTCCATTTGGGGCACCACGCAGGTGGACGGCGTCCCACCACACATCATACCCTGAGACAGCCCACTCGTGCAACTGGACCCACACATACACTCCTTGCCCTCTCTGGTGCGAGCTTGGGGCTGCCTGTGCAAGCGCTAGCCTCGCAGGTGAGCATGCATATTGGGGGGCGAGGGGAGGACATGAGGGCTTGGGCGAAGATGACTGTATCACTGTCAGTTAGTACAAGGGATGACCCAGATGTGGAAAGGAAGAGACGTGTCCCATGTGTACTGCAACTAGTCGCCAATCCAACTACCCCCATGTCCGGAATGTAAGCCCGCACCTAGGCCCGCCCATCCGCCACATCGAACATACCACCAGCACGACAACCTTCCCATTCGAAACACTGACTGGGGGTGGCGACCAGTGAACAATCATGTGTAGCCTACCCACGCGTACATGTGGGCCCTCCATGATCCATGTCACCTGCGGCAAAGACATGACATGCGCAATGAGGGAAGTGAGGAGAGCTGTCCGCCCCACGCGCAGAAGGTGCATCAGCTCCACAGACCCAGCAGCGAGTCCAGCAGGGGTCACATGTGCAGGGGCAGCTGTGCCTGGTGTGAAGGCACATGCATATAGACAGCACATCGACCAATGTGTAGTCTGCCCACATCCACAGTCCATCATCATGCGGACATAGGAATTGAACACAGGGCAACACATCTTAGTTGGTGCACCCACCGTGACCAACAATGCGCAATCATCGACGTACCCGCCCTGTGCATGGCCCCCCACCCAACGGAGGCACATCCAGTGCCACCATCCCACACACACAAGCCTTCCACGGAACATGCTGTGTCCAATGGTCAGTACAGAGTCAGCGCCCATCTGGTGGATCCTGAACAGGAGACACATGCACACACATGCCAGCTCCCACTATGTACGTCTGCCACGTGCAATGTAACCTCTCACCTGTGACGTGTGACTGCAAGCACACAGCCGTCTTGGCATGGGGCTGTCAATGTGGACACCAGTCAATGTTTCGGGAGCTGTGATCCGTACAGTGCTGTACATAGGGTGCAGTGCTGACACCTACTACTGTCTCATATCCCCTCGTGCCACAGGTCCCACTTGTATTGGCCGCTCAGCCCGTGCCCACATCGTCGTCGTCGTGTGCCATACTCATCCAGCCTCGGAAGCAGTTCCATGCTCAGCAGACACTCATGTTGCCGTGGCGTTGCCGCTTGACGAATATGCAGTCAGTCCCCATCAGCACGCCCCGCAAGTCATTGGGGCCTAGATCCCCATGTGCATGCACATGGCAGTGGTATGTCTCACTTGCCATTGCCATTGTTGGGAGACCTGTGTAAGTGTATTGTGGCCGTGCCGTCCCAGCTTGACAGCTGGGCTGTGGCTCATGTGCTTGCTCAGTCATGTCAGTGATGTGTATGCGAAATTGCTATGTGCCGTGTTGCTTTGACATGTGTCCTCTGCCATTTAACCCAGGCGGAGACCGAACATTGACCGCCCATACCAATTGCTGGCGGACATGGACGATACAGAGGTTATCAGGAAGTTTCGGCTGGACAGGCCAACCCTGCATCGACTGTGTGCCATGTTAGAGCCCCATCTCCGTCCCCGCAGGGTGTATCCGACTGCTGTCACCCCCACGGCTAAGGTGATGGCCGCCATGCATTTCTTCGCCACTGGGTCATTCCAGCACACAGTGGGCAGTGGAGGAGGGATGTCCCAGCCCATGTTCAGCAAGGTGCTGAGGGATGTACTGGCAGCCATGATGCTGTACCGAAACAGGTACATCAGATTCCCCAGGGCTCGTGAATTGGCGGCAGTGAAGGGTGCATTCTATGCCCTTGGCAGAATCCCACACGTCGTGGGAGCCATTGACTGCACACATGTTGGCCTTGTTCCACCACAGGCCACTGAGCACCTGTACCGCAACAGGAAGCACACGCACTCCCTGAATGTGCAAGTGGTGTGCCTTGCGGACATGGTGATCACCCACGTGTGTGCCAAGTTTCCAGGCTCGGCACATGACGCACACATAATGCGCAACAGCACCTTGCCACGACTGATGGCCAATCTGCAACAGGATCGTGGCTGTATTGTCGGTGAGTATGTGGAGTGGTGTAGCGTGCTGGTTGTGCGATGCTGTCCCCTGTCCAGTTGGAATAGCAACGGTTCTCTGTGTCCCTCACACCCAGGTGACTCTGCGTATCCGAATGGGGCATGGCTGCTCAGTCCATTGAGGAATCCTCGCACCCCAGCAGACGATCGATACAATGAGGCACATGGGAGGACCAGACGTGTGGTCGAGCGTACCTTTGGCCTCCTCAAGTCCAGGTTCAGGTGCCTGGACCGCACCGAGGGTGCACTGGCGTACTCCCCACAGAAGGTGTGCCAGATAGTGGTGGCGTGCTGCATGCTGCACAATCTGGCCATTCGGAAGCAGATCCCCCTCATTGTGGATGACGGAGATCAACCAGGGCCCCAGCCCGCAGACCAGGACAGCTCGAGTGAGGTGGACAGCGGAGAGAAGGAAGCTGGGAATGTGCGCCAGCAGCTCATCGCCCGCTACTTCACTTGACGGTGAGTGTCCATGTACGGCGGATGATGTGTCTGTATCTGTGCAGGTGTGTGTGTGCTGTGTCAGGGTGGCCGTATGTTCACTGCGTGCAGTGTGTCAACGCTCCATGGCCAGGGTAGTATGCCACTGTTGGTGACTGTGGCATTGTGCCCTATTGCTCTGTGCGATGTGTGTACATTGCTTGTAGTTGTTGACATGTACTGTGTGATGGGTGTGTGACACACTCATTGAATGTGCTCCTGTTCTGTCTCCCACCCCTAGGTCCCTACAGGCCCTCCGGATTCCATTGCCATGCCACGCATCAGGTGCCTTTCCGCCCAAGGTGGCCGTTGTATTCCGTACAAATAAAACACAGGGCACAAACAGCAGTTAGTGAAAAAGGTGCATTTATTACAAACTGTGACATGTGATTGTGTGTAAGGTGATGACAAAAGTGGTGCGTGCAGTGACAATGAGCTGTCGGTCATGGCTGCGTGAAGCTCAGGGTGTACCCACTGGTTCTATGTCCATAGTCCAACACACACATGCCATCCAGCTGGCTGTGTGGAGTGGGATCGTAGAGCAAGTCAATGCAGTGGCTGGTCAAGGAAGGCTGGCGGAAGGCTGGCTGGCTGCCTCACTTGCGACTGGAGCGTGCGAAGTCCTCCCGGGAGATCTGTTTCCTCTTCGGACGGCCCCTTCCACGTTTGGGAGGGGGGTGTGTGGTGGCGACCTGCTGGTGGTGGGTGAGATGTGCTCACTGGCTGTGGACGCAGGGGAAGTGGACACTGCTGCCCGACCCTGCGCCCTAGCAGGTGGTGGCGGAGGTGGTGTTGCTGGCCTTGCCTGTGACCCCACCGCCACCACCAGCTGGCCCATGAGGTCCACGAGTTGGTCCATACGGGACACGAATTGGCCCATATGGGCGTCCATGGACCTCAGCACCCCCAGCACCTCACGCGTGTCTGTAGCTGACCTGGCCCATTGTCCTTGGGCCTCTTCATAGGCCCCAAGGACTCTGGCCATTTGAGGCAGGGCATGGCTCCCAGGGAGGCTGGCGTTTCCCTGACCCTGCTCCTCCTACCAGTCCTGCTGCCACCGGCCTGCCCACTAGCCACATTGCACACCACGGTCCTCGCTGTGGCTCCCAGGGTGGATCCAGTCGGCCGGGCCACCACCTGCGCTGGGGCTGGTGCCAGCGAAGACGTGGTGGTGGTGGTGGCGGTGGTGGTCGGTGCGGCGATGGTGGCGGTTGCGGCAGTGGTAGTGGCCGCAATGACCGTGGGTGTGGCCGCAACGACAGTGGCAGCAGGGGGCTGGGACTGTTCAGCATCCCTGGATGATGGGTTGGTGGGTAGGAGGGGTCCTGGGGAGCGGCTGGGCCCTGCCACACCAGATGGGCCTGCTTGGTGGTCCGTGTCCGAAGAGGAGGACAGATCCTCCAGATCCGTGTGTCCTCGTTGGGGGCTTGTGGGCTGGCTGTGCTGGCTGCTGTCTCCATCCCCAGCATCCGGCAGTTCGTCACCTGTGGAGAGAATGAGATTTGTTATTGTGTTGCACCTGGCGAAGTATGTATTTGTCGTCTGACATTGGCAGTTCGTGCAATCTCGTACATGGGTTTCCCGGAGGCGAGTGTGTGGCTGTGGCATCTGTAGTTGTGTGTGCTAGGCAATGGGACTGTGTGCTGTGCACATGTGGCATGGGACGGATTGGCCATGCCGATGGGTGTGTTGCTGTGCCCCTACTCATTGTGACTCTGGTGTATGCGGGCTCCTGGCCCATCCTGGGTCTGGTTTGTACTTTGCTTTTGGGGTTCATATGGAACGCTTAGGAACGCATATGGCAACATGGGGGCCATGCCCCAGATTCGCATTTGGGAGGGGATATGCTTTTGGGGTTCAAATGGAACGCTTAGGAACGCATATGGCAACATGGGGGCCATGCCCCAGATTCGCATTTGGGAGGGGATATGCTTTTGGGGTTCAAATGGAACGCTTAGGAACGCATATGGCAACATGGGGGCCATGCCCCAGATTCGCATTTGGGAGGGGATATGCTTTTGGGGTTCAAATGGAACGCTTAGGAACGCATATGGCAACATGGGGGCCATGCCCCAGATTCGCATTTGGGAGGGGATATGCTTTTGGGGTTCAAATGGAACGCTTAGGAACTCATATGGCAACATGGGGGCCATGCCCCAGATTCGCATTTGGGAGGGGATATGCTTTTGGGGTTCAAATGGAACGCTTAGGAACGCATATGGCAACATGGGGGCCATGCCCCAGATTCGCATTTGGGAGGGGATATGCTTTTGGGGTTCAAATGGAACGCTTAGGAACGCATATGGCAACATGGGGGCCATGCCCCAGATTCGCATTTGGGAGGGGATATGCTTTTGGGGTTCAAATGGAACGCTTAGGAACGCATATGGCAACATGGGGGCCATGCCCCAGATTCGCATTTGGGAGGGGATATGCTTTTGGGGTTCAAATGGAACGCTTAGGAACGCATATGGCAACATGGGGGCCATGCCCCAGATTCGCATTTGGGAGGGGATATGCTTTTGGGGTTCAAATGGAACGCTTAGGAACGCATATGGCAACATGGGGGCCATGCCCCAGATTCGCATTTGGGAGGGGATATGCTTTTGGGGTTCAAATGGAACGCTTAGGAACGCATATGGCAACATGGGGGCCATGCCCCAGATTCGCATTTGGGAGGGGATATGCTTTTGGGGTTCAAATGGAACGCTTAGGAACGCATATGGCAACATGGGGGCCATGCCCCAGATTCGCATTTGGGAGGGAATATGCTTTTGGGGTACATGCTGTGAGCCATGGGTGCCGAACGTGACATGTGTTGTGGCAGCATGACAGTGCATGGTTTGAGGTGTGTGCATGCTTGACATGGCCTGCATATTTGCTGTCTGTTGTGATTACTGGACATGGCATTGGACGCATCGTTATGAGTGAGTGATAGTTGTGTGCCAGCCAACGTATTGCAGTTGTCCCATCTCCTTGGTGTGCGTGCTGCCCTGTGCCATGTGCATCACTGCAGTGCTCGGGGGGTGTGGCCCATGTTGTGTGTTGTTGCTCACAGTGTGTCGTGCGCTTAATTGACTTCTGGCACATGGTTGGTCATGGGCATGTGTCTTAGCGTGACTGCTGTATGTGTGGCAGCTGTGCGGATGACATGCCTTTCATGAGACTGGGGCTGACGGATGGGATGGATGGTATGTTGTATGTGCATGGTGTGTCTGTGAGTTTGATGGGTTCAGTGGTGTTTGTGTGCATTTATGTTGTTCCGCTCTGTTGCGTCTAGTGTTGTTTGTCTTACATAGGCGTAGTTGTGGGGTGTGTGGTTGACAGGCAGTAGGGGCTACATGGACAGGACTTCAATGGTGTTTCGGTTGTGTGTGATGAGTTGCACAGTGGCTGCCGTGTGGGACTATATTCAGTGTGGCTTGTGCATGCAGACGTGGCTCCTTGGGTGTTGCTATGTCTGTGATGGGTCATGTGGGGTGTGAGTCTGTTGTTCATGTCCGTGTGCACATTGTTCACTTGTTCGTGACGGTGGGCGGTGCTGCGTGTTCGTCTGCTACGTGACATGTCCCATGTGTTGGTCGTGTTATGGTCCTCATGCCTCCAGTAATCCAGCCCTGTCCAGTTTCCCACCTGCAAGTTGTTCGTGCGTGCACTGTACTGGATGCCACATGGCTCTAAGCGGGGGTGCTCCATGTTGCAGGTCTGTGGGGGTGGGGGGTGTTGTGGGTCGTGGGGGTGGCTGGACACCCACTGACACCGATTGCTGTGGACCGTGATGTCTGCCTTTCGGCTGTCGTTGTGCACTGCGGTGGCTGACACGTGGCTGTGGGGTGTGGGGGATGCTCCTCCTTGCTGTGCTGTGGGACTGGGGCCTGGTGTGTGTTGTACTTGGGCTGTCCACCCTCCCACCCACTGCACTTTGTGTTCCTGCCACTTACCTGTTATTTGTCGGTTAGTGCAGCTGTGGCGGACACATGGGTGTGGTGGGTGCTCGTTGTGGCGCTTCTGGCATATTTGGGGACCTGTTGGTGGTTACGTGGCTGGCTTAGTGTACACATGTCCCCACGCATCTTACAGTTGTTCGGTTTGGGCTGTGTGTGGTAGTGTCTGTTGCATGTGTGTGTGATGTGTTGTGTATTGTGTGCTGGACATGGGGGTGTTTGTCCCTGGGAGCTGTGGCATGGTAGTTGCGCATGTGAGTACATAGCGGTGTGCTGGTATACATTAGTTTGTACTTACCAGCCTCCACTCCCCCTGCTAATCCGGCGAGGATCTCCGGATGGATTACGACTCGCACCTTCTCCTCCCACGCTTTGAAGGTCTTAAAGAGCGCGGGATTCCCTCCGCCAGTGACGGCAGCCAGCTCTCTGTTTTTGCCCTCCTTCTTCTTGACCAGGCTCTTTACGTCATTCCAACGTTTGTTAATTTCGACTCTGTTCCTGGGCAGGGTCCCGACTGCATTGACCTGGTCTACGATCCGGTTCCACATTCTGTTTCTGGTGGCTAGTGGTGTGTGCTGGACCATGTTCCCATAGATTTGTGGGTACACCTTGATGATCTCGTCGACCATGACCGTCAGCTCCATGGGCGTGAACTTGGGCATCCTTTGTGGTGCCATGGTGTTTGTGGTGCTGGTGCGGTGTGTGTTGTGTAATGTGCAGGGGGTTTGTGGTGCCGGGGTGTGGTGGTGGTGGTGGTGGTGGTGGTGGTGGTGGTGTTTGGTGGTGGTGGTGGTGGTGGTGGTGGTGGTGGTAGTGATGTGTGCGTTTCTGTGGTGTGCTGCTGTCCTTGCTGTGTCACTGTGTCCTCTCCTCTCCTCTCTGGTTTGCAATGTAGCAAGGGGTTGTGGTCTGTGGGAGTGCTGCTTTTGTACTCACCTATGTGGGTGTGTCCTCATGGTCTGTTGTTTTCAGGTGTGTTGTGTCTGGGGTTCTGGCCTTTGTATTTTTTGTTTGTCCGGGGGGTGTTTTCGGGATGTGTACTGTGCTTGTGTATTTGTGCGTGCCTTGCTGTGTGGACTTGTTGGCCATGTTGTGTGCTATTGGTTTTGTGTGCGGATGGTTTCTGTGCAGGTACGTTGGCGCCATGGCTTCTGCCGTGTCGATTCTCATCGGCGTTGTTTGCGCTGGCGGGCGGTATATTTGTGGTTTTTCCGCGCTCATGGCGGTGCGATCGTAATTTCACGTGCGGTGTGTCGGCCGTGTGGGCGGGCGGTTTTGTGTTGTCGTGCGTGTTTCCGTCCGTGGCGGGCGGTTTGACTCCGACTCGGACGATGGCGGGCGGTATTTTGTGTGATTTTTCCGCCGATGGCGGTTTCGGTTTGTGTAATCGTAATGGCGTGGTCGGTGTTCAGGCGGTGTGTGCGGGCGGATTTTTGCCGCTTCCATGCCTGGCGGATTTATTTACGCCGGGTATCGTAATGGGCCCCATATATTGTTGTCAGTTATTTGTTTACAAGATTCTAGGCACAAGGTATGCTAAAATAACCCTAATAGAATGAACAGGTGAAAGTGAAAAAAATCTGAATAACTTAATTTCAAAGAATTCTTTTCTCTTGTAGGTATGAGAAGCCAGTAGGAAATATACATTGTTGTGTAATGTTGACATTAATGGTAATTGAGATGTTGGGAATGGAAATTTATATAAAGTAAACAATTGATTGTGATTTTTACAATAGATTTGGTTTTCAATATATCTATCTTTGATGTTGATTGACAGCGTGAAGAAGTGATTATATCATGAAAAAAGTGTCGGCTGGATGTCTACCTTTTTGAGTCATGCAATATTTGTGAAAACGATTGAAGAATAGTACCAGGAAGTCGAATTGTATAGAAAATTGGACAATAGAATACATTCATTGTTATCTCAAGAAGCAAGATTGATGGACTTCTTTGATATATTTTCTCTCAGAAAACGTTGAATTATTTCCTAATATATGTTGGAGGCATACAATTTGTAAACACATATACACACACCCAAATCTAAAAATTATATCATACAAAGTATTTTAGATAATTCAGTTCAGGAAACTATTTAGTAATGTTGTTTGTTTACTCTTTTCAGGACTCGAACATATGAGACCAATCCATACCAGGTTCAAGAAAGGAGCCTATACAGGGACGTGTATTTTTCCGAATTCCCCATTCCCTCTGTGATTCTCTGGAGTGACTTTTTAGCATCCTTAGAGTACAAGATGGAATACATAGAGCAATATCAAAGTCCAAACATCCTCGTAGTGGAACTGTGAGTCTGACAGTTATCTTTAATGTATGTTGTCTTTGAGAGGCATTCTAGGAAAGCATTTAAAAGGGAACGAGAAAGTGAGGAGACGGCCATAATTAAACAAGATATTGCATAGATATAAGTTAGGTGGAAGTTTGAGTTTGAAGCACTATCCAGTTTAATTTATTCTCTTATTTACTGCATTCTCTGTAACTAATGGCCTAGAATGTGTTGTGTATGCTTCTTTAAGTTCTTCTTTGCATCCAGAGCTTTGTCTTTGTTATGATAAATAGAAGGTTGCTGTTAAGCCCTATTCTTTTATGGAATTCAACTTGAGGCAACTGCAGGATGGATGAGGAGGTGGCAGCTGTTTCATAGGTTTGCTCTTATTAAACCTGGAGATATTACCAACAGCGTCTTAGTTTCATCTATTGGTCAACACCATGACAAGCTTGCATAGTGACCCTGGGGTGAAGAGCCCAAATTCAGCAGTTTCAAGATCCAACAGATTCAAGGAGCATTACCAAAGGTAACTTACACTTGTGAGTAAATTGTGTGTGTAATTTACTCTTACACTTTTTAGTAACTTCACTACTTTGTCAATTCACAAAATCTGAGTGTAAAGTTACAAAAGTGTAGACTTACATGTCTCCAACCCTGAAAAAGGAAGTGGAGCCAAATTTACAAGTGTAAGTTACTACTGCCAAAAAAGAAATAGTACAAAGTTCACACTCCAGCTCTGAGTTGCAGTAATGTAGTACTGTTGTGGGTCTCTTTTTGGATGTAGTAACTTCAGAACTGCAGTTCGTGAATAGCAATGGGTTTAGGGCCCCATTACGAGTTTGGTGGTGCGGGAACTGGGCTGTTCACCACCCCCGCACCGCCAAACCTGAACGCTGACCGCCCACCAGATTACGATACAAATCATTGTCTGACGGGAGGACAGCGTGGAAGTCTTGCAGTGGCGCAGTAAAAAGGCTCAATGAGCCTTTACTGCCCCGCCGTGGGACCGCCACGCTGCCCTCCTGCCCGCGTTACAGCATGGACTTTAAAGTCCATGTCGTGCTGGAACGGGGGGTTGCTTGCACACGGGAGGCACAATATGTGTCCCCCTGCATGCACCTACCTGCATGGGGCAAGTGGGGGCCGTATGGCTGGTGGTTGGGAAACTCAAAATATGTATGGCGGTGCCGCAGCAGCACCACCAGCATATTCTGAGTCCCTGACTACTGCACCACCACCAGGAAAAGCAGTTCCCTGGCAGTTTTGGAGGTCAAAGGTAGTCCAGTCGTCTAACTTATAATAGGGCAGTGGGACCGCTGGTGCGGTGGTGGCTGGACCGCCACCATTGCGCCACTGTGAGTCTGGCGGTCCATGGACTGCCAGACTCATAATAAGGCCCTTACTCTTTTGTCTGTGCATGCATGTCCCTCACTGAAACCATCTCTACCCTTCCCTAAACCACTCTTTTCTCATTCCCGAAACCCACTAATTTAGTAAGAAATACACCCCTTTTTCCAGCCACTCACATGGTCCCTCCCACATTTATGGAGATGTGTAGATGGATATTTACCCTAGCAGGTATGTGAATAGCATTTTGTAGAACTAAATGTACTACAAAATGTAGTTTGTGAATAGGCACCTGCTCAACGAAGGGAATGTATACCGCAATTATAAATCTCATCATAGTGAGCTGGAAAGATTGTGTTGGTGAGCCCTTGAATGCCGGGGGTAATTAGGAATATTAATATTTCTGCCACAGAGCGTTTATGTTGGCATATTGTACCCATAACCTCAAGCCATCCACGCTTCTTTGCTTGCTCAAGCACCATACTGGCCAGGGACACCATGCTCTTAAGGTGCCTCACTCTTCTGGCAACTGCTCTATCACCACCAAGAGCTATGTGTCAAGACCTGGGTCATAGTACGTGACCTTGAATGTGGCAGCCATCTTGGTTGTGTACCGCTGTTCGTGGGCACCAATGTGGGAGTACTCAATCAAAGAAACTTTTGAATGCGATATTTAAAACTGTCAATAAGACTTACCTTGCAACTTAACCTAAAATCTGTCCAAATTCAGCAAATCATATTACGGGAGTATGACCTTTGCAAGGTAAGAGATAGCTCCATTGAGGTATAATAAGCAATGTGACATTATTATTTTTGTTGTTTATCCTCTCTACTATTGCTACTTCTACAGTAGTTTTTCTTGGGCTATGGTTATTTTATCTGACAATCCCCCCAAAAAACTGGTAAAGGTAAATGTGTACAACATGTATCAATTTACTCTAACACTTTGTATTAAATTTACTACTTTTGGCTGTTCACTATTTGCAAGTGAAATATTTCATCACCCCCTGAGTTCAGAGGAGGAGCCTTATTAACAAGTGTAAAGTTAGTACTAGTACCTTTTCACACCTATGCAGACATCTGCACGATGGTAAAGTATAGGGAAAAGAAAAAAAGTTTATTAAACTGAAAAGAAATGCTAAAATATTTTTATAATAAATATTATTTTACATTAATTTGATATATTTATTTTCAATGTAGAAAATAAAAAATGCCACTGTCTTAATAACCTAATGGTTATCAAATATTCAATACATTTAACTATATTTAATAACATTATTTTTTGCAGATCTATTTTTAAGAAATTTCTCCTAAAAAAGTGTTTATATTTATGTATTGTCTATTAACGATTATTAAGTGGTATGTATTGAATACATTTAAATTAATTACATTATTTTTAAAAACAATAGTTACATTTTTTAATTACATTTTTTTATTAAATTATTTTACAATAAAATGGTAACTATTTTTATTTATATATAATGATTTTAACATTTAAGTACATTTATATATATTTTTTATAATTTATTTTAACATTATTTCCTATGAGGTGTTATTTGAAGGTGCAGTATCAGGGGTTGCCAATGTGTGGTGCTAGACTTACTCGTGGTCTGAGCTGGAGTACGTTTACTACTGTTTGGGTTCTTTTTGGTTGTAGTAACTTTAGAAGTGTAGTTTGTGAGTAGGAATAGCCTAACTCTTTTTTAGCCCTTCTTCCTTAGCTCTCCTTAACTCCTCCTTACTCCACCCAAAACCCCTAACATTAAAGTGTAGGTATTCCCCATTTTCCAGCCACACCCCTCTGTCCCTCCCAAAGTTTCTTCTAAAAGGTAGGCATATGTGTGTAGAGAGCTCTGCAGTCAGGGTGGAGATCTCTGCACAGAAAATAAAAAGATAGGAGAGGTGGGGGCGGAGGTCTCTGCACATAGGTTAATGAATAGCATTTTGTAGTACATGAGCAGTACTATTATAGTGATAGTAAATGTACTACAAAATGCAGTTTGTAAATAGTCCCTACTGTTTACAATGTATCAGGATGCCAGATTTTTCAAGCGATCAACTGGGGCTAGGCCAAAAGACTGTTCACGCTCCAAGTCTAAAGTTGACCCTACTAGGGAAAAGTTAGCTAGCTGTTATAACTGTGGCAGCAAGGATCATTTTGCTCCCGAAAAACAATGTCCCACCTCAAACAAATGTGTTCTCATTGTGGAATCATGGGTCATTTTGCAAGGGTGTGCAGAACGAAGTGTTCTGATTCTAGGGTGAAGTGAATACCAGGCTTGCTAAAGACGAGTTTTCAGAAAGTGAGGGTATGAATGAAGCAGGTTGTGTAATGACTTGGAGAAAACATTGGTATCTGTTGGGGCGGATGTTCTGTCTGTGGAGAAAAAGGCTGTGCCTGCACTAATATATGCTGACGATGCGGTCCTCTTGGCGAGGATGGCCAATGGCCTTAAAAAACTTATTGTTAGTTATGTCCGCTTCATGAAAGACCTGGGCTTGGAGCCAAATTTTAAGAAAACATTTACAATGATATGTGGCCTAAGAAATACTAAAACCTGTTCCCTAAATATTGATGGCAAACCCCTAGATAGGGTTAGTTTTTTTTCCCTATTTAGGCCTGGAGTTTGATGAAGGATGTACCTGGCTTACCTGTATTAAAAATGGAATATCCTGATATACTCAAGCTGTAGGCACTACTTCCTCGCTTGCTATGTCTATTGGTAAAAAGCCCATGGCTTCCATACTAGAGGTATACAATCGGAAATGCCTGCCGATTTTAATGTATGGAATGGGTATATGGGGTTGTAGGGATGCACATGCAATGCAGATAGAGGAGAATAGATTCTGCCGCCGGTTATTAGGCGTTCCTCCCTCATCCCCGCATTTCTCCCTACACTTGAGCTAGGTATGGAGTATGTCCAAGATACCATCAATGCTTCCCCCCGGCTCTCTGGTGCTCAATTTGGTCCAACAAAGAAGCCAAATTCAATCGGGCTGTCCTTAGACTGTCTAACCTGTGCCCATGGCTTGGCCATTCCATTGTTACAATATATTAAAAATTGCTTCTCTGCACGTGGCTGTGCCTCTCTGTTTGAGCACCCCGAGTTCGGCCAAAAAAAGGACAATAAGTGGGTCCGGTATAGTTTTTGCAAGCACAAACAAAGTACTAGGGAACTAATGGAAGTGGCCAAACCCTCAGTCAGAGATTATTGTGTTATCCAAACGACTCCAACAATTGCCCCGTATTTACTATACGTGACCAACGTTTATGAAAGAACACTGTTGGCAAGATTTAGGCTGGGTTCCTTTCGCTGGTCGATATGTTTTCCCATAGGACAGTACTCCTCTGACACTGTTGCCATTTGTCCATGTGATGAGCAGTCTAGTCAAACCATTTTACATTTTGTCTTCTTCTGTCAATTTTACCTGCCGTTTAGTAGGAAGTTTTTTATTACCGTTACTGCGCAGACACAAATTCCCTAAGTGCAAAGTGGCCCTCTTCTATTTACTGCAACTTAACGATTGTTATGTCTGCCATGCAGTTGCTAGTTTTCTGAAGTGCACTTTAGCTAAAAGAAGGAGTTTGCTGTTTTGATAAAAAAGCTTTTTTATTCTCTTTTAAAAATAATCATTGACCATGCATTCCTTTAAGTGTATGTTACTGCTTTCAATTTTTATTCATTAGGCACCCTGTTTATGCCCCTGGAATCAGAACTCTTGCACTGTCACTTTATTCAATGTAAAACAACACAATGAGTTTTTCGTGTAAAAATGTGGTCGTCTGTAATCTACATGACATGACGCACTTGGAACTCCATTTCTTGGACTGTTATCCTAATATCTGTACTTGTACAAGGAACTGTTTTATTTTTAAATATGTGGTAGTTAATTTTTAACATGTGTTTACTATGTAGCTTGTTTTTATTGTGTGTATCTTTTATGATCTGCCTTTGGAAGATCGAATAAAGACAATTTGATTTGATTTGATCTGAGTGTGAGATGGAGTGTTTTAGATGTGGGCATCAAGTCCAGGATGAAATCTTTTTGTAGTTCAAGCATAGGTAGAGTTTCCCTTATTTTAGTTTAGTTTTGAGGTGGTGTGAAAAACAAGTGGTTTCACCCACAATGTCATACTTAAAATGGGTGATACTCCTGTCAGGCACAAGGTTCTGAACATTTCGTTGGGTTTTAGGAATGAAGTTGAGGGAGACAAAGAGGAGCTATAAAGGTTGTAAATAATACAGGCCAATGTGTCTGCTGAGCAGCTGGCCCCTGTGGTCATGGCCAGATGGGCCATCTGGAAAATTAGATTGTGCATTGACTTGAGGGACATAAACAGGAATATCTTGTTGGATACATTTCTGTTGCTTAGGATTGGTGGGCCTCTGGCCATGACTAAGGTGTGAAGTAGTTTTGCTGAATTGATTTAGGGCCTTATTTTGACTTTGGCGGTCCTCCCGTGAGCTGCCACGACAGCACCCCACGGGAGGACCGCAAAAGCCGTGCCCACACCGCCCTCTGGATTACAATTGTAATCCATGGCGGGCAGTGGCAAGGCAGCGCTGCAACGACTGCGGTCTGTAAGGCTCATTGGAGAGCCTTACATGCAGACCGCTGCAGTCACAGCGCTGTCTGCAAGTTCCTGCACGGTGTGGCATGCACCATGTGATGCATGCCACATCGTGCAGTAACTGGGGTGCATAAATACAGGGGGGCACAACATGTACTCCCCTGATTGCACCCCAGGCCCTTTAGCAGCAGGGGGCCCTGTTTGAGCCCCCTTTGTTGCCTTTCAGCCACCTTTTTTATGGTGGTCGCACTGCCATGAAAAGGGTGACGGTGAGCCAACTCAAAATATGCTGGGCGGTACCAGGTGCGGCACTGCCAGCATATTTTTCCTATGGAAAGACCACTGACCCAGCGGAATCCTTGATCCTGGTGGTGCGGGCGGTCTGGTGGTGGTCCGACTGCCACAGTTATAATACTGTGGGCGGTCCCGCAGTGTGGCGGTCATTGGACCATGACTACGGCAGTCAAATGACCCACAGTAGTCGTAGTAAGGCCCTTAGCTTCAGTGTACCATCAAATAACAATACATCATCAAAGTAGAATTTTCTCTGCCTTTATTAGCCCATTTGATTGTTAATAATGCATCTGGATGCTGTTCGGATTAACGCCTGCAGCCATAGTATTTCAGTGACTTATGTCTTGGTTGTGAAAAAACTGTAAAGGTGCTGAAATACTTCATGTTAGTCATGGGGAGGATAGAGTAGAACATGATGAACCGTGTAATGTGTCAAAAACCCTTGAGGAGAAAGGGGAGATTGCAGGGTTGAAAAAATGCAAGTTTGCCATGATTTCTGCATCTTATTTAGGACCTGAAGTGAGTGAAATGTGTGCCATGTCTAAACAAGAACTGGTAGAAGCAATTATGAATGCACCTGCACCAACTTCTAAAGATGATATGAGGTCCGTTCTAGCAGAATTTTAATCCAACTTTATGCAGGATTTTGCTCAGAAAATGTATGCGCTGAGACAATTGCTCAAGGTCCAACACAGGTTTTAGTGTAAGGTGAATCGACAGGAATATTTCATATCTATCAATGGTGACATCAGCAAAGCAACCCAACTGCACAGCTTTGATACCAGCCCCCAGAAGCATGATAACAAATAATGCCAGAGGGTAAAGATCCAGGGGTGGTATTATCTCAAGTGGAACCTGACAGCATGGACATCACTGTGGACCTTTGCTTCCCCCTCCATATCACCTATAGAGGAACATTACTCCATCATCAGGTGGGAAATGCAAGCATGTGTGTGGGACATGGACTAATTTAGAGAGCATGTTTAAGGTTCTGAATTTATTTTCTGTACAGACCACAAGCCTCTCACCATGAGCCTGACCAACTGTGGACTTTTTAGAAGCTTTTTCTCGACTCACCAGGAAAACTTTGTGGCTGTTTGATCACAATTACAGGTTGAAATATGTTCCTGGTATTAAAAACAGTGGCTACTTTTCTAAGTAGGGCCATTTACCTCTGAAGAAATGTTTACAAAATGAGTAAGAGAATTGTGCTGTGGCTAGTGTGGATTTGGTTTGACATGAGGCTATTTCTAGTGAAGAATGAATGGAGGGGTTTGTAAATGACGGAACCCATGTGCTGGTCAATCAATCAATCAATCGATGGAAGTTTGGAAGAAGGGATGGCCTGAGAAAAGAAATGTTGTTGAGAGTGTCAAAAACCTTGTGGAAAGTTAGAGGTGAATTGAATGGTGAAGAAGGCTTACTTTGGGGAGACTGGGGCATTGTACACCCAGAAGCCATAAAAGAAAAGATTTTACTTGCCAACCATGATGGTCATCTAGGGACCGTAAGAGGAAGAGAAACCTTTACCAAAGACGATTTGACCTGGATGACTCTTGAAAGACAGAGGGCTTGTTCACAGGAGGTTGTTCAGACAAATATTAAGAAAGCACAGGCTAAAGGCAATGATGAATATGACAGGAGATAAGAAACCAAGCATGTATGTATATTAGTAGGTCAAGGGGTAAGGGTAAAGAAAGGTAACCTGACAAGAAAAGGGGTAGCAAGTTCTCCCACTTTCTTAAGGTGGTTGAGTTGATCCCCAATGGTGCCAGATGAAGGGATGGTAAAATCTGGCATTTCAGATGGTTATCTTAGTGCACTGGTGGGTTTGATCAGGGTTCTGATGATGAGAAAGTTTACACTTGGTGGTGGTGGGGTGAGAATGAAGCAGCTACTAGTTGTTCGGTATGTCATCCGTGGTCCATGATTCCAGCACATTAGGTTATAATGAAGTTTCAAATTTGATGTGTAATTAAAACAGGTGTTTGGACAAAATATCAGCTAAAAATATTGTGATACAAAAAAAGTATGATGCCAAAAATATCATCAACATGAATATCGTAGGTAAGAATATCATTTTAAGTGTTTTTAATATCATTGTAAAAATATTGAATTATAAAATATTGCTGTATGTAATATCATTTGTAAGTTAATTTGTATGTAATTTATTGTAGTGTGTTTGATAATAAGTGTTTGATAATTTTTTTATTTGTGTTTTTAGGAAGATAACTTCTTAAGTATGAAATTTTGAGATTAGTATAGTTGTTTTTATGTCTAAAAATAATGGATTTCTGTTTCTTAGGCAGCGGGATATTGGGGTTTTAGGGGATAAGGATGGGGAGATTAAAAAATTGGATAATGTAATTTAAATCTTATGTTCATTAATTTCATGCAAATTAATATAGTAACGTTTAATTTCTTTTGGTACATTAATAATTTTAATAAATAATAATTTATAATGAAAATGTAAAATATATAATAATTATATTAAACTAAGAAATATTATTTATTTATACATTTTAAAAGAAATAATAAAATGATAACATATTTATGAAAATACATTTATTTTTTATAACATTTTTAATTTAAGCTTTCTAAAAAAATGTACAAAACATTTTCATTTTCATATTTTGAAATTTATAATGTAAAAATAAAAAGTATTTGGGATACAGTCTATTTTGTATTTATATTAATTCAAATATTTTTGAAATGTGGTTTAATTATGATAGGAAAATGTGAATATGAAAATAATATCAATCTATTTTCATTATGATGTATGAATCTAAATGTTGTAGTATATTTATATGTTGTTGGTTTATTTATGAGAATTTGTTGACAATATTTCAATAATCAGATTTTTTAATATATTTAATATTTGAATAAGTTCTGTTGCGAATATATTTTCAAAAATTAATTTTTTAAAACTTTTTGTGATTGTTAATTTTGAAGTATGATTTTTTTAATGTTAAAATATTAGGAATGGTAAAAATATTTTTTAAATAAAGAAATTATTAATAGTGGTAAGAATAATCTATTATATGTAAATGTTTAATTGTGAATATATAGGTTTGTATTTTGGGTTAGTCTTTTTTTAACGTAATTTTTATTAAATTTTATAGTATAGAATTATGTGTGAGTATGTAGTATTGATTGTGAATAGTACATTTTTAGTGTGTAGCGCTTTGCATAAAATCTTTTAGATTGTAGTGCAAATAGCAAATATCACCCCTTTAGTGTCCAACACTTTCTTCAAAATAATTTACTTTGAGTTGGAATAGTAAATGTCACACTTTTATCTGCAACACCCTCCCAAATTGGTGTAGATTGGAGTGGGAATAGTAAATGTCATAATATTCACACTGGGGATCTAGGGAATGGCCCAACCAGGTACGTACTGTTCCCTCTGTATCATGCAACTGCATTTCCCATGAGCACATGGACGTCACTAACGTGTACCATGTGACCGGGTGACACGTCACTCCATTCATCAAAAATGGCTCCTGGTAGCGGTTAGCGTCACCCTCGCCGAGACTCCTCCTGTGAATAGCACGATACCTACGGGTAAGTGATGGCCTCCTTTTTCTTTGTCTTTTTCTTGTTATTTTTGAGCCATTCTTACTGGCCTCGCAACTACCCGTGACGTCCCAGAGGTAGGGGCGTGCCTCTCCTCCCATTCTAACTCCTGGCTTCCTCTCTCGGTTTATGCGCCGGAGAGAACACTGACCGCACAGTGCCTGGCCTCTTTAATAAAGACAACTGCGGCCCCCTGTTACTTCAGCACTTTCCAAACACCCTACCCTCACTATGTTCGGGGGCATTGATAATGGCCACCTAGCAACTGGCCACATCCATGTTGGGAGTTGCTGTTTGCTGGCCAATTCATCCTGGGCTGGGATGACATGCATTCCATTTTATATTTTATATTCATGACCCCCCCTTGGGTTCCGGGGCTCAGCCTTACTGTAACCAGCCTTTTTTCCAGGGGTTTGACTGTCAGCTCATTGTCTTCTGACGGCGATGGCAGTCACTATTTCGTGAGCCATTGACCTTGTTTCTATACTGACCACAGTGTCCCCTTATGGTGCTTCATCACGTCTTTGGCTCCCTGCACTAATTTCCCATATGGGTTTTAATGCACCTTCTTGCAGAGGCTATTCATAGTGATCATTTTGGAAACATCCGAGTATCTCTCCATATTGTCTCACTTACGCAAGGTGAGCAGTAACACAGTAGCATACCTACTATGGAGTGTTACTCCTTTTCTCTGTTAAATTTGTGAGTAACATAACCTTTGTTGTGATGAAACATTCATTATCTGAGCAACACACTGGTGGAAGTATACCTTTTTAAACCCCCACAGAACTCAGATACTTTGCATAAAGTATCGCGATACTGCCTGGTCCCATGTAACTTTCATAATTTCTTTTTCAGTGGGGCGCTTCTGGAAGTACCCAGTGGCTTGAGGGTGGATATCTCTTACTCTTTGAATAGAACAACGGTGGACTCACTACACACACGGGCCATCATTGTTGTGGCCACCTTGATTCTTGACTGGCCAGAATATTTTGTATTTATGAACACTGCAAACAGAGTGACTAACATCTTGGGTCCTGATGAATGCCCTGGAACCGTTTTGGGGACCACTTGCGGGCAGAAACATGCTGACCATTGAGAGGAGTATATATGGTTTACAACCCCGGTCCTCCTTTTAAGCCTATCCCAGTACTCCTATGGAATAAAGTTATTTTGGCTCTCTGGAGATAGTTTTAACGATCACCAGACACTGTATATTCACTTGCACTCTGTCTCTCACTGACCTCATTCCATCACTCATCAAAACAACTCTGCTCCTCCCAACTAGGGGAGTTGTAGCCCACACCATGGACCTCACAGTCCCAATGATGAAGCATGTCACCCTCAGGTGAGTGAGGGTTCTCGTCCTAAGAAGGATCTCTCCCTTTTGAGCAAGTCCTCTAAAACACACATTTATTGACACGGAAAACAGCTCTTGGCTATGAATTAGCTGCTAGCCAACTTTGTGTGAAAACACCAGGCATACTTAAGTGTGAGTTGAATAGTAAATGTCACCCATTTAGTGTCCAAAACCTTCCCAAAATTGATTTAGATTGGAGTTGGAATAGCAAATGTAATCTCTTTAGTGTCCAACACATTGCATAAATTGGTTTCAATTGGACTGGCAATAGTAAATGTCACCCCTTTAGTGTCCAACACCATCCCCAAATTTGTTTAGATTAGAGTGGGAATAGTAAATGGTACCCCTCTAGTGTCCAACAACTTCATCAAATTGGTTTAGATCGGAGTGGGAGTGGGAAATGTCACCCATTTAGTACCCAAAGCTTTCTTAAAAATGGTTTATGTTGCAGTGTGACTATTTAATATTATAAATTTAGGGCCTGATGATGACATTGTCAGTCTCGGTACTGCCGTCTCGGTGGCGTCGGAGTCCCCGCCCGCGGGCTTGGCAGACTGCCAGCTGTATTTCGTTGTTGTCAGTCCCATCACCCGGTTCCCACCACCAGAATTTCTCACCCTGCTTCAACGGAGTAACAAACTGCAGCGGCTGATGGTAGAAGTCCAGACACCATAACCGCCGTGTAGATTATGATGTGCCTTACCGGCATGCCGATTGTGGCGGGAAGACCTCCACACTCAACCCGGCGGGAACTCATGAAATAATGCTAAAACTCACCTTGTGTCCCATTTCCACTCCTCTTCCCATCATGGAGCCCAACATCCAGGTCCCCCCTTGACAACTGACAATTGTCCAAGCAGGAAATCCACACCGCTGTCGCCATAGGCACAGGTAAGTCACTTGTACATTCCTGCACTCTTCCAATGGCCGTATACCCGTGCTGCTGGACATTGATCACACAAGCACTGTCTCCATATGTTCAATGCATATGTGTTTATTTCCTACCAATACACATTAAAATACATACATATGCATTGACATTGTAGGGAAAACAATGGGCTACTGCAGGCAACGGTCTCCCTCCATTGGGTGACCAACGCTGTCACACCGAAAGCACATCAGGAGCATCCAAATACAGTGGGCGGGATACTGCCGGCTTGGCGGTGTCCTTGGGACCACCGCCGCTACGGACTGACAATTAAATCACCAGAGGCGTAATCAGGCCCTTAGTATGAATTCAATTTGTTTAAATTGTATGTGTATGCAGTAAAAATAGTTGATGTTATTTAATTAGTATTGTTAGTGGTTAGAAATATAATAAAAACATAGGGGCTCATTACGATGGCGGAACGATCGCCACCGCCAGGCCGGTGGTGGCGATCGTTCCACCATCACATTGAGATTTACCCACCGCCATATTAGGATGGCGGTGGGTATTGCGGCGGACGCAAAGTCCGTCCGCCACTTTTCTGCCGGTGGCAATCGCACCGATTGCCTGGCGGGCAGAGCAGGGCCACTAATATGGTGGCGGTGCCTAGCAGGCACCGTCCTCCATATTAGGATGTGGGTTTGAAGAGGCCTTTCCATGGCGACGATGCCGCCATGGAAAGGCTGGCGGGGATCGGGTTTGGGGGCCCGTTGCGGGCCCCCCTTGTGTTGGGGGGAGGTGTGGGTGCACTGGGGGGTACCCATGGTACCCCTTTGCATTTCACTGCACCATGTGGCAGGCACAGTGTAGTGCCTGCCACGTAGTGCAGTGAAATGCACAACATGCTCTTTTCGACATCGCGGCGGTGCTGCTGTCAGCAGCCACCGCTGCAATGTTAAGGTGCGGAATCAGACCGCAGTGGTGGCAGTCCCATCCTAATCGGGTAGGCGGGACCGCCGCATGCATGGCGGACGGTCCCAAACACCGCTACGATGGCGGACAGATCAAGTCCGCCTGCCATCGTAATCAGCCCCATAGTCAGTTGTATGTTTGTAATAAAAATATTATTCATTACATATGTTTGTAGACTAAAGACATGTAACACATTTTTCTAAATTTATTTAAGTTTTTAAAGTTTATTTAATGTATATTCTTACATTTTCAAGCATATACATTTCAACATAAAAATACACTTTTATATACATATAAAAAACATCTATTTTATTTTATATTATTAATATATAAAAAATGTAATTCATAATTAAAGAGTATTGTTTGTTGTACATTTTCCACTTTTTCACTATTGTTTAGCATTTTTTTAACATTTCCTAAATTGTTTTACATACATATTTTCAACATCATTTTTACATCTTTTTTTAGTATATCATAAATAATTGTATATATTTTATACTATTATATAATTTATACTTTCCAATTTTTTTAACATTTTCTTGCTAATTTTTTTTACATGTTTAATATTTTTTATATTTTTAAATGCATTTTATTAACATTTATAAATTATTTCCCATTCATTTCAATGGGCCAATAGTCTTTTTTTAGTTTCATTCAGCAGCCATTTTGTTTACCGGTGCCTTTTATTTTGTAGTCTATTTGTGTCATTTTTTGTCTATTTTCTGGGCTCGATGTCATTGTAAGCTGCTGCTCTTCGTTGGAAGTTAAGGTAAGTCACCTTTTTTTTATTTAAGGAAATCACTTTTGGCTTATAATAAAGCAATATTTTTAATTTTGATTTCCTTTTTTTGGGTTTTCGGGTTTTTAGGAGCGTTTCTCTTTTTAAACACTTCTTCAGGTTTTTTATGGTTTCTTGATAACTGCCGTGATTTAAAAGAGGCTCTCATTTTCACACTTAATTAAAAAGAATACCCGCATAATTAAAGGACGTTATCTATTCTTATCCTGCATAGTGCCCCCTGAATTATAAGATTTGGACTTTGTGATGCAAGGACCACATGTCATAACAAAAGATTTTGTCAAATTTACTTTTAAGTCCAAATCTTCCATGAATTATAACAATAAATTAAGGAGTTACTGTTCTTGTGATAGATCAGCATTGTCCACATATACCAAGATCGACATGGGACAATACCTCATCTTAGGTAAATCCTTTTCTGCACCTTATTAATATATAATAAAAATGAACATAATACACCCCTGTTCCACACCAAATTTATTGGAGGGGTACACTCCACCCCAGATCAAAACACATCCTCACTGAGGTACCAGTGTGCGAGCACCTTATCACAAAGGGATCTTGATGTTCATCAGGTCTTGTATGTTGATTTTCAGATGTCCACCTCCAGGCGCCATCATGACTGTATTCAGTAATGACATAAACTATTGGAGTGTCCAGCCGAGGGAAAGGGTGTTGGGAAAGGAACAGCTGGGAGGGAGACCTGTAAATAAACATAAACAGTGATTCTTATGTGAACTACCTTTCCTTCCCCAATGTATGCTAGACTCTCAGTTTGTACAATTACCTGTAAGAGTGATCTGGGTAAACACTAAGGCAGAAGGGCTTCGTATCAGCAGGGTGAGCCTTTAGGATGAGAAACACAAGGGCTGTTTTGAATGCAGAGGAGAGGTCCATAAATGCCATATGAATGTTCCCTCACCTGGCCTTGACATAGTTCCCTATTATGAGGTAGAGGTTGAGGCACTGCTCAACTGTACCTAAAGTCTAAACTTGGACAGAAACAAAACAGCACATCAGGCAATAATGATTCTCCTCTGCCCAAGCCTCCAATCCAGAGACTAGTATTCTTCTCATTATTTTGATGGTACTATCTACTAAAGATATTGGTTGATTGCAACCTGAATTATTTCTATCCCCTTTTTTGAGACAGCCTCTTTCCAAGAAAGTACTAAAGGGCCAACTATAGCAGCTCTTATTGCATTTGTTATAAAAAAAAAAAAGGCCCAGAGAGTTAGGTTATCCTTAAATAAATCCACAGGGACTTTGTCTGGGCCTGGAGCTTTCCCAGAGGGACACATCTTGATTGCATCTACACCATCATTAACATTGATAGATTGGCTAAGGACTAGGGCAGCCCCCTGATCAAACAGTACTTCATCCAGTGGCGGCTGGCACAGGTAAGAGCTGTGAGGCGGTGGAGTGGGGTGAGGAGGAAGTTGACAGATGACAGGATAGGTAAAATTAAAATAAAAAAATAAATAAAACCACTTTCCTTGCGCTCACTGCCTCGCCGAATTGGCAATGCGGCAAGCGCAAGGTAAGAGGTTTTATTTATTTCTTTATTTAATTTTACCTATTCTGTTGTCTGTCGACTTTCAATCCTTCCCTGCCCCGCCCCACAGCACCGCCCCACCCCACCCCACCCCACCCCACCGTCGCACCGCTCTTACCTGTGCTGGCCACCACTGACTTCATCAGCACTAAAGAAAGATCATTCTGAACCAGGTGGATCAAAGATTGTAGGACAATGCTTAACCCAGATCTGTACTGGAATGAGGAACTCAATCTTTGGTAGTCCATAGAATAAGGTTGGTTAACAACTTTCCAAAAGGAAGATCTATCCTTGAGTTTCCCTGCTGCTTCAATGTCCTCCCAAGCGTCCATTTTAATCTCTGTTTTACTTGTCTCTAGAAATTTATCGTAGGCTCTCCTGGCGATAAGGATTTATTTCCTAACTTGAGGGCATTTATTAGGGGTGGGCGATAAACTCCCCTTCTCTGGCGGAGTTTGCGGATTTTTGCCCACTCCACGCTTCTCTTGGAAAGCAGAGTTTGGGAAAAAGTCTGGCAACCGACACGTGGTAGAGGTTTTTCTCACACACGGCTTGCCATCGTTACGTTGGGGAATGCGTGCGGTCAAGGCAGGTCACTACTGTTCGCGTTGAGAAAGCTGCAGCTTGATTAGGAAATCTATTTGAGTGTCAGAAAGAAGCAGTGTTCTCTGGTGTGCTGCTTGATGTATTTCATGGTGTACAAGCTCCCGGTGCTACAAATCAGCATGAAGAGCGTGACATGCTGAATTCTGCTGCTCACAGAACTTCGCGGATTCTCATGGAGTTTTTATGTAACTCAGCAGAATTCTGCAGAGTGAAACTCCACGAGTTCCGCCAACCTCTAGCAATCATGTAGTGCTGCTTTGAGGCTTTTGTAGGCTCATGTACATGCATGGCTTAAACAAGTCTTGGGAGGGTTGACTCTTGGATGGTTTCTGAAGCAT
The DNA here is from genome assembly GCA_963921515.1 of Calotriton arnoldi. Taxonomy (NCBI): domain Eukaryota; kingdom Metazoa; phylum Chordata; class Amphibia; order Caudata; family Salamandridae; genus Calotriton; species Calotriton arnoldi. The sequence goes on along the minus strand of CAWUFW010017326.1, from coordinate 219,167 downwards.
TAGCTTAGAGGAAATGAAAACGCACAGCAAATAAAAATCTTCTAAGATAATACTAGGATTATTCAACATGGCTAATAGTTATTTTAAAAGCATACTTATTCTCCCTGGTGAGTTCACATATAATTGTTCCTTGTTGACTTTTTCCTCATTTGATTCTTGCCCCTTTATTCAGTGTATATTTTATCTCTTGACTCTTGATCTACATACTAGCTTCAGTTAAATTTAGAGCAAAAGGGACATTGAGCAGATTATGGTCACTAATACAACTTATAATAAAATTATGCTCTAGGAACAGGGGAGCAAACTTGGAGGACAATATCACATAAATAGTGCTCCTACTGCCATTACTCATTAAAAGTTGAAACGTGTCATACCAAAGGGTTCAAAATCACCTGCAAAAATCAAATTCCTCATAATTATAATCCTAATCAGAGTGTCTCCATAAGGCACATGCTTAAAATGTGGCAGTTCCAACCCCTCAAGGTCAAAAAGACGAAAAGGCATATGAATATCTAAATTACATAGGCATAGATTAAAATCTCCCATCCATAAAAATAACAATTATTTTGTGCTTATCCTGGAATTCAGCGATCTCCACATCAAGATTTTCTATTGCTTGTGTAGCACTTACATAAAAAATTTAATAACAGTAATTAATAAACAATGAATCAATCTTTTCTGGGATACTAAAAAGCAACAGTTGATAAAATTGAGTGGAGTGAATTTCAGACACTACAAGTTTAACCAATTTGACAGAAATCAAGGTAACCAAGCCTCATTTTGCTCTGCCTGCACTTGAGGGAATTGCCAGGGTACACCAAGAAGGAAAACCATTCAAACAAACATCGGTGACCGATGTTTCTTGGCAACATATAACATCATAATCCTTCACCAATGAGATCAGTCTGAATTCTTCAGTTTAGTGCATGGGACTGACACATTCCACGAAAACACCCTAAAACAGTGGTTACAAGTGAACGTGGTAATAAGAGTAGGCAGTGTATCGTTCATAAATGGGGTTAATGTCATAGAGTTCCCCAAAGAATCTTTATGTGATCCCATATTGTCAGAGGCTTTCAATGTAGCCAGTTCAGAGAGTCGATCTGGCTGGCCCAATTGTGTAAGGGCTTCATCGATATTCCTTGTTTCGATGCCATAAGCCAGCCAACAGTCAGTTTTCTAAGTTGCAACAGCCACAGAAGTGTGGAAGGAGGAGTTGTGGTCTAAAGAAGTACCCTAATGGCAAGGCCTTGATAGTACAATGTAAAGAATTCAGCGACTGAAGACGTTGTAGAAGTGATCTTACAATGAAAGGCTTTCTGAAGTTGAATATCACACAATCGATTCCTTTGTGTGATTACCGACCCAGGGAGTTCTTCTGGCTGAGAGAATTTCTGCCGAGAGGTCATGCGCCCAGCCAGAGTTCTTTTTGAGCAAGAATGCCGATTTATTTTTAAATGCAAGATGGTCTTCCCTCTGTAAATGCACCAACAACGAGACATACTTCAAAACTACAACATATTTTGTGCATTCAGGAGGAAGCTGGGGGTAAAAACTGACAAGCTGGTTTGCTATTCTCTTGTTTTGTCTAGTTGTCATCAATAGCTCCATGACTGTATCAGCCCTTAAAATTACCCTGGGGTGCTCCAAATTTGGAGTATTTTCGGGTATTTTACATTCTGATGTACATCCTATATTGATTGCTCCAATTGAGACTGAGTTATCTGCTGCACAGTTTGGCTAGAATTACAATCTTGCAATTTACAAGTTTCAGGTTTAGGTAAATTTTAGACTAGTTTTAATTTTCCATCCATTTCTTTTAATTTCCTAAGGACTGCTGCACAAAAGTATTTAAGCAATTAATAAACCTTTTGGAGCAATGATTTTTTAATCTAGACTTCAGTGCTAGCCATTCTGACGAGACAACATGCCATGCATTATTAGTTCTCTCTTTACAACAATTTGATATTGGCCTTAACATTCCCTGGGGTTGGCTATCTCATCCTTCTTCCATTGATAGGGGTCAATTGCTCTTTCCTTTTCCTTTTGAGTGGAGGCGGACTAGGTAATGTGGTAGTGGCCACGGAGATATCTAATGGAGGCTCAAAGACAATGCAAGAATTCTTAAAGAGGCTGGATCAGGCCCTTCCTGTTTGCCCGCCTTTTCAGGCGTTTTCAACCACAATTCCAATACCTTCTGATGGAGCTGAAAAGCTGTAAAAATCTTTACTTGACATATAAATTGATTTTGAGATATTTAGAGTAACACATGAATAAACATGCAATAACGACACCTTAAAGAGAATTGAAAAAAATAAAAATGTGAGAAAACTTAGTTACAGCATCGTAAAAGCATGCAGATAATTGTAGGATAGATGAAATCATATTCATTTGAATAATCTAGGTTATATTTTATTAACAATCCTTAGCATATAATTTCAACGTGTAATAAAATTTCAAAATGATGCACTCATGTGTTATAAAATTCCTAACAATCCTCATGGCAATAGTAATGTGCATGAAGAATTAATGAAATCTAACGTAAGTTAGATAACTGTACATGTGATACTGAGGGTTTCATTCTGATTTCCATCATCTGCATATGTGAAATTGTGCACCAAATGAGAAAAACAAAAATGGTGGTACACACTCACATTGAATGTAATGTCATGAAATCTTCTGATAGCAATCTTCATATATGTGCTAATATAGAACACCTGAAACAAGATTAATATTTTATGATTTACACATTAGTGCTTTGAAATTGCAGTAAAACAGATTATTTACATCTCTGAATGCTTATAAATTGAAATGGTTTATTAGAATGTTGATTTACCTTTGTGAAATGGCTATTTAACCACTGTATGTCCTGTATATTCTTACAATGACTTTATTATAGGCCTGCATTTTTACTATTTAGCATTATCTTATATTTGTGAGAAGCTTTCCCAAACTTACAATGTGAAGTGAAACTGTTGCTTTCTAGAGAGTTCTCACTCTCTTGGAAGGACTGCTTGCAATAAAGTTGACACTTTGGGAACATAGGCTATGGGAAACTATCCTCCTGAACTCACACATGTGATTGCTGCTAAAGGATCATTGTTTGGAGGTTTACGTGTGCCAAATTACCTTACAAATTACGTGACTAGTACCACCTCTTTCTATAATTTGTTTCTTCCTTTATGCCTCATGACAATCATCCTATACGAACTGACCAATGGACTGAGTGGTCTGACACGATGAGGTGACCAAGGAGGTGTCACCTCGGAACTAGAGGACTATATTATACCTTGATTTGATGGATGGAGGGGTGAGACTGCTTTTGATTTTCCTGCATCTTTCCATTGGGAATTCTTTTGCTGACTTCGTTCATGCTCATTCCTTTTGTGGACTCTGCTTGCTCCTACCTTCTGGACTGATGGATACGCTGTGTGCGCCATTCTTGGACTCTTCCTTGATGGGACACTGCCACCGACATTCTGTTGAACATATGCCCCAAAGTGTGCAACATCTAGCAAGAATATACATATAAGTATACAACAGAAAAAAGTGTTGCATAATTTTGTATGTATTTAACAAACATATTATGCATTATAAAATTGTAATTATTTCGGTCATACGACCATTAAAGTGCACAGTGATAAGTACATAAAAACATAAAAAGCTGATATTCACATTAAAACGCCATTAATATATACAATGGTAGAACAAATTTGTCTTAAGCAGTATCCGCTTATCGACCAGCATGCGAAAGGTAACATTCATTTTTGTATTTCAGACCTACGCAATCAGGGTACATTAGAAATCGACTAGTGCAAAATTATTTGATTTCTTCTGCTCAATATAAAGCTTAGATCTGCTATTCAATAAAGTCACCAAAATTCCAGTTTTATAAAATTATAAGAACATTATAAAACATTCATAGATAAAAACATGCCAATATTACATTATCAGGTCTATAAATACTAAATACCTCAATAATCATTAATCCATGCTATCAGGTATTAATGTAATAACTGCAACTCGTACTCATAAAGTGCTCTGTATATCAAGGCATCAGCATTCCTCTATAGGAGATCCTAAGATGACAAACATTTAAATCCTCGCTACACTTACGGTGCAGTTAAGGCTAGAACCTCACGAGTAACCTGAGACAAGAACTTCTGGCGCCTGAACCATATACTCGACAGAAATCTGCTTACAGCAAATACAATGAGCAGTGTAGTGTCAGTTTTTAATATTCTTAGAGCCACCCTATAATGTCTGATTCCCAATCTACGGCAAATGGGACAAATCCACTTTTTGCGATGAGAAAAATATTCATTGCAGAAAAAAAGGATGTGTTCCACTGTCTCCAATGCATAACCGCAGGCTGGGCATGCAGTTGTATCTGTGTTAATTTCGCATATATTAAATGACCTTAGGGGTAAACAGCCAAATTTGAATCTCACATAAAAACTTTTCGCCATAGGTGGTGAGATCTGATCATAAAAAAGCTTGAACTCAGGAAAGGGTTTGATATTTAAAAACTCACTGGTCAGACGCCCCACTGATCTATTAGACACATAGCGTTCTTCCACGAATGCCCAGTACTTAGCTTTCACAATAGCAGAATCATTCTTACTAATACATTCCGGACATTCCCACAAACTAGTCAACCCCTGTGAATTACACCAGAATTATACATGGCGAAGCCAAGAGATCCGTTTGGCACCACTCAGACTTAAAACTTCTATAAAGGATTCACAGTATTGACCTATCTCCGGAGTAGACCAAATGCGTAGCCAATAAATCAGTGGTTTGATTGCAGCCACGTCACCGATTCTCTTCAGCCCTAGGTCAAAGAAAAGTGGAGTCAACTGAGTGCTAACTGGAACAGGTATCAGGGACCTAGCAAATGTATTTTGGCTCACCACTAGCTTGTGCAGGTCACAATGACCCCATAGCTCTGCACCATATAATGCAGCATTCTGGGCTTTCATTCAGTAAATCTCCAGAGCAGGAGTAATTGACCGAGACCAAGACTGTTTGTGAAAACACAATATGGATTTGGACTTGTAGCATAGAGTTAATTGGCTTTTGTCTATTTGGGGATCCCAGCTCAAAGTTTTGGTTAACCTTACTCTAAAATAATAATCGAATTTAAACACCCTCTCAAGTTGTTTCCCCATTATTTTTACTGATCTGCATTTACCTTTGATCTTGCCGAAAACCATATATTTTGTCTTCTCAGCATTTAATTCCAGGCCCCTGGACTCACAGAATCCCAAAAATGTATCGATTAGCCTCTGGAATCCCATTGGGGTCCTGGATAGAAGTAAAGAGTCGTCAGCGAACAACAGGATTGGTACTTTTCCTCCATTCAGCATTGGAGAATCATTTTCACAATCCTGCTGTTTGTCGACCACCCCATTTACGTAGAGGGAGAACAGTGTGGGCGCAAGGACACATCCTTGATGTATCCCTCACCGAATTGGGATTTTTGTAGTTAATTCATTTGCTCTAATACAAAAGTTATGGGGTCCGATCCAGATAGACTTGTTCGCCAGCAGATTAACTCACCAGGTTCAGAGATATTTCAGCTGGAGACTGGACCCGTATGCATCAGGGGTAGATGCCTTTCTCCAATCTTGGGAGGGGATCAAAGGTTATGCCTTTCCCCCATTCTTGATGATTCAGAGACTGTTGTGGAAAGTGAGACTGGAGTCTTACTCCATCATTCTCGTAACTCCCTTCTGGAAATCTCAGGTTTGGTTCCCAGGGGTAATGGAACTAGCGGTAGATTTTCCGCGTCTGATCCCTTCATCTCTAGGACTTCTCCAAGGTCCGGACGGAGAAGAACATCCTTTGGTACTAGAAGGGAAGATGAACCTTCTTGTCTGGAGGATTTCAGGGGTTCAGACAGATATTCTGACCTTTCAGGAGAGGCTAAAAGCCTTTTGAAAGATTCATGGGCACCTGGAACCAGGAAAAGATACAAGGGTGTTTGGAGAAAATGGTCTTGTTGGTGCATGGAAAGGGGTTTGGATCCCGTACAGAGCTCTCTACAACAAGTAGCTAATTATCTTGCTCATCTTTTTGAATTGGGTCTCTCTTATAGAACCATCAACTGCTACAGATCAGCAATTTCTTCTGGCCATGCCTTGATTAATAATCTTGCTATTGGTAGCAATCCTTTAATCAAAAGGGTTATGAAGGGTATTAGATTGAGGAGACCTCCTAAGGCTCGTTACGAATCACTTTGGGATGTTAACTTAATATTTAATCTCTTCCTTTCCTGGCCAGTTAATGATTTACTTTCTCTTAAAAGGATCTCTATGAAATTAGCGACTCTTTTGTGTCTGATCTCCTTTAGAAGGATTTCAGATATTAAAGCATTAGAACTTTCTAATAGATTCTACTCTTCCGATGGTGTTCACTTCGATATTCGGAAAAGAACTAAGACAATGTCTGAATCTATTTTCTATCCACATTTTCATGAGTGTGAAAAGTTATGTGTTGTGAATTGTATGAAATGTTATGAAAATAAAATCGAAACATTTAGACCTGTTGGAACTGATCAACTTATCCTGTCATATGTTAGTCCTTTTAGACCTGTTTCTTCAGCCACCCTAGCCAGATGGGTCCGCCTGATTATGTTTGAAGCTGGTGTCGATCTCTCTAGATTTGGTGCTCACTCTTCTAGAGGAGCAATGGCTAGTAAAGTATTTTGGGCTGGGGGATCCCTACCCGAAATACTTAAAGCCGCAGATTGGTCTAATGCAGGAACCTTCTCAAAATTCTATTTGAGACCAATTGAGCATGTTAGCAGTGTAGCTCTACATGGCTTTAAACTTGCATAATGGTAGCCTCCGGTCTTGTAATGAAATGACGATTCTCCAATTATTATGCAGAGAGAATCTCGATTTCATTAAAGACATACAGAGGCTAACATTATCCCACCCGCCTCTCCCTGAGAGGTTTTGGGTTTGAGACTACTTATTTTTATTTTTTTTAAGTATATTGTATTTATCTACTCTGATGTATTAAGCATTGTTTTTCTTCATTATCTATTCATGAAGACCGTCTTTTTTCTTTCACTATACTGTATTCTCTTGATTCCTTTCTCAGATAACAGTGTTTAAGAACAACTGGAATACCTCGTTTTACGCCTGTGTCATCGCAGCCTAAGAGGAAGATGGGAGTGTACACTGTCCTATTATGCTAATGTTAAAGTTATATTAATTGTGATGTATTAACATTCTTTAAAGGGCTGCATGTTGGGCAGCAAATAAAAGTATTTGCATAATGTTAGCCTCCGTATGTCTTTAATGAAATCAAGATTCTCTCTCCATAATAATTGGAGAATCGTCATTCTCCAGAATTCCCCTATCTGACCTGTGTGTAGTTGTTCTCATGCATCCTTGTAAGCAGATTCACTAGTTGTTCCGGGACTCCCATTCCTTTTAAAACCAACCAAAGCATTTTCCGTGGTACCAGATCAAAAGCGGCACGAAGGTCAACAAAAGCTACATACAATTTTTGCTTTTTTAATTGCACGGATTTTCAGATAAGTGAGATAATCCTGAACACCTGATCACATGTACTAGTTTTAGTATGAAAGCCTGCTTAATCGGGTGATAAAATCTAATTGTCGTCCATCCAGGTTGATAATTTATCCAAAACCTGTCTGGCAAAGATTTTTTGCATGTTGTCTAATAGGCTGATTGGCCTATAATTCGATGTAGTAGAGGCGTCACATTTTTTATATATAGTTATTATTTCCGCCACTCTCCAGGTCTCAGGTAATTTTCCCCCATCGGCGACTGCATTGGACACAAAATTTAAGTAAGGGGCCCAAACAAGTGGTTCAGAATTGTACAGATCGCCCGGTATCCAGTCAGGCCCGGGGGCTTTCGCTGGTTTCATCCTCTCGATAGCCCTAAGGGTATCATCTAGGCTAAAAAGGGGTCCTTCACTGTACAACCCCCTCCTTTTATCATTGGGTACACATTCAAACCGGTTATCACTATCACCCACACAGGGAATTGCTTCCCTTTTATCATATAGTAAGGTGAAGTGGTTAACCCACTTCTCGGGTTGAATAAAGTAATCCGGTGTAGTTACCCCTTCTAGGCTTCCATGTGATACAATGTGCCAGAATGTTCGATTATCATTACACTTTGCAGTGGTCATCAAGTCCTGCCAATTCTTGTCAGCCCAGTTACGCTTTGCTTTTTCTAGTGCTGTTTTATACCTATTACGTGATTGGGCGATAGCTGTTCGATCACCCTCTCGAATTACTGATTTTAAGTTAAATTTTACCTGTTTGCAGTTGCGATTGTACCATATACACTTCTACCCTTCTCCTAATTTCTTCCCTGCAGGTTGCGATAGAAACACACCTATCAGCTCCTTCAAGAACCCCAAATGTGCGGTTATTATTTGGCCAGGCAATAGTGTGGCTAGAGAGATGTCGTTTAAACAAATCATATATTTTTGCTTGGCATCTGCTATCATTCTGGATCCTGGGCCACAAAACACTTCCGGAATTAGTAGAAATTGAAGGTCCTCGCTGTATTGTGCGGCTACCAGACACGCCCCTAGTAAGGGGAGTTCCATACATAGAAAGAAGAAGAGGATTGTGGTCACTGTCAGTCCTAGTTGCAATCATCATGTAATTCACCAAGGGCCATAATCTAACATCCACTAAAATATAATCAATGACACTTGTGCTGTGGCCTCTCTTGAACATTATCTGTCTTTTCAGATCTGAGCAGGTCCTGCCGTTACATGCCCTTAAACTCCTCCCCGCTACTACCGAAATGAGCTGGAAGGCTACCTTTGTACTACATAAGCCTCCTGCTTTATTTGTTAAATTAGGGATTCCCCACAGTTAATCCTCATCCTTAATTAGGGAATCTAATACCGTGGAAGGCTCAAACGTGGTATTAGCACCCTAGTCTGTGGCTGGTAGATGCCCACCAGCTCATCTAGCATGTGTAGAACTATTACACTAGTTTTAGACATAATCACAGAAAGAGCAACATACATTGCATTACAGAAAGGAAAGCAGATATTATTTCATATGGGCTACACTTAGAACCAAGAAAGTGCAACGATGGAAACAGTCAATTGGAAATGTATTACATATTACTCTAATGCTTGCTATTGGAGGGCCACTACAAAAGATGATGTAATTTATGTAAGGGAACACAACCACCCCCAAATGTGATGGAAATTGAAGTAAGATATGTACTGCAAGATATAAGAGAAGCTATCATTAGCTCTCAAGAGCCCACAACTGAAATACTGAAAATTATACTTAAGGCTCCAGATTTTCCATTTAAACAGATTATTACATATAAATACAGCCTGAAAACTTTTGTCTTTGTCTGTTTTATTATATAGAAACGGAAAAATACTGACAAAAAAAGCTTCTGCCACCTCTGTGCTCCTTTAGAAAATCTGTGACTGAGGTGCACAGGGACTGCAGAAAGAAATCTGAAATGGCTGTCGTCAAACTGGCACTCTGGAGAGGGGTGCTCACACAAAAACCCGTTTATAGGCAACAGCCGCCCTCTCCAAAGACAAACTTTAAAAGCAAACAGGTCCACAAAACGTACCTTTTATTGAGCCTTACCCGAAACAGACCATTCTCCTCTTCAAATTAAGTTAATGTGAGCCAGCAAAGCTTTACTGTTGTGCCAGCATGAGGACTTTATATGGTAACCACTATATCAAGCCCAAAGAGAAAGGAGATCGGCAATGAAGAGGAAGCAGTTAGAAGGTAAATTGTTGGAGCAGTGCAAGCAGCTGATGTCCTTTAAGGGGTATGAAAACACCCAGGACATCAGCTTCAGCCCCAGCAACCTTTTGTTTTTTTTGCTGTATGGAAGGAGGAAAGAGGTGGATGGGGGCAGAGTTGCTATCAGCAAAAAGCCTGGGTGCACCTTTATCAGTCAGCATGAGCCGCTGTTGGGCCGTGAGGATGAGTGAGAGGTATGCAGATCAGTTAAAATGACTTATTTTTACTTAGCAATCGCAGCGAGAGTCTGGAAACTTAGTAGCACTTAAATGATAATAGATGCGACTGTTGCACCATCTGTGCTCTGCATTTTATCTTACTCTTCCTTTCTGCCCCGTGGCATGTTACTCTATTGTAGGTTATGGTTTTGGTTTTATGGCAAACAACCATGCATATAGAACTGTTACATTCTATACAAAATATGTTTATGTGATGTGGTGTGAGGGGAGTTGGCTCACAGTCAGTCCGGCTCATGACACCTCTAACCTGCGTCACCGCTCAGACATTCGGTTGGAATGTTGAGTGAAGGGGTAACGGTTGGAGGTGCCTGCAAGCAGGAGGTGTTGGCGAGCAGCTGCCCGCAAGGAATTGGATTTATTTGAAATAAATCATTATTCTTCATATACAAGTCTGCAGTAGAGTTTGACTTCCTGTATTAAGAATTATAACTATATACCGAACTATGTACACAGGTATAAAAACATTCAGAGTCTAGACAAACTGGCACCATTAATTCATTTGCTAACACCTGTTATTGAAAGCTCCAACAGACTGCAAAAAACGGCTATTCTAAATATCATATAAACCAAGATATTCTAAGTAGTGATATAGGGCCAGATGTACGACCATGTCATTTAGCGACTCGCAAATTTGCTCTCTAATGCGAGTCGCAAATTGCGAGTCGCTAAAAGCCATGTACAACAGTGTCTGAGACGCTGTTAGCGATTCCTAATGGGGTTGCAAATTGCATATTAATGAGGCACTCGCAATTTGCGACCCCATTAGGAATGGCTGGCCCTCCCAGGTATGGTGGCCTGCTGGGCTCAGCAGACCTCCATGTCTGGGACTGCTTTTAAATAAAGCAGTTTTTTTTTTTTAAATGCAGCCTGTTTTCCTTAGAGGAAAACCGGATGCATTGGAAAAAGAAAAATTAAATGTTTTCGTTTCATTTTTTAAGGGCAGGTAGTGTTCCCTGGGAACACTGTCTGCCCCTAAAAAGTATTTTCCCCTGCATTCGCAAAGGGTAAGGGGTCTGCTGGGGACCCCTTCCCATTTGCGAGTGCTTTACCACCCTCTTGAAGAGGGCGGTAAATTGCAAGTGTTTTGCGACCGCAATTGCGGTTGCAAAACATTCTTACAAAGGCCTCTGACTCGCTATTAGGAAGGGACGCCCTTGGAATGCCGCTTCCTAATAGTGATTCGCAATTCCTATTTAGCGAGTCGCAAAAAAATTGTGACTCGCTAAATAGGGATTGTACATGGCCCTATAAGATTTTGCATGCGCAAACGGGTCGCAATCCCTTTTGCACATGCAAAATAGGGTCGTACATCTGGCCCTTAGTGTGGTATATGTGCTTTCCATGATATTCATTTTTTGAGGAATTCTCCATAGTGCCCATTTCATAACATTATTCTGAACAGATAAATGTGCATGATTCTTTAGATATTTCGGTGTTTTACAATGCCTTGTGGGGTAGGTCGTTTTCTATGCACACTAAGGATGACCTGATATTCAAGGCAGCAAACACATGCTGGATACAAAAAAAGCACGTTGTGTTCCCCAAGCTGAGTCAGCATTACTCAGTAGCTGCTTGTAACGAGCTCAGCATTTGCTCATAAGCTTGCTTGGTTTTTATAAGTTTCTTCATGTTTGGGCCGTCAGGTAGTAGTCTGCGTTCTGATGGCTGGAGAGAGGACTTTCCAGAGTCTAGGCCCTGGAACTTCTAGACTCTCTACATAGCTAATTCTTTGAGTAGACACTCTGGGGCTGATTACGAGTCTGGCACTCCATGGACCGCCAGACTCATGGGGGTGTGGTGGTGGCGGTCTCCGGACTACCCTATTACAATAAGGGCGGTCGGACTGACATTGCTCCACCACAGCCGCCAGGGAACTGCCATTCCCTGGCAGTGTTGCGGCGGGCAGGAGACAGTAATATGCTTGGCAGGACCTCCGTGGTCCAACCAAGCATATTATAAGATTCCTCTTTGCTATGGTTTTCATGGCGTTTCCACTGCCATGAAAACCATGGCAGAGAAGAAATAAAGGGGGCCTTACAGGGCCCCCTGGTGTCTCATGCCCTGTGAATGCACACTTTAGGGCACAACATATGCCTCCCTGTATGCAAGCACACCAGTTCCTGCATGTTTTGAACTTTACAGTCCATGTCATGCAGGAACTGTATTGAGTTCTCATTGCTTTGCCCATTTTTTGAGGCACCACTGTGGGAATGCCATAAAAAAGCCCGCCAGACAGGAGGAGACTCCTAATCTGGAGGGCGGGCTGACCACGGCTTTGGCTAAGCGACGTCAGGGCGGACCTGGCACCGCACAGCCAAAGTCGTAATCAGGTCCTCTCTGGGATGCCTGATAAAATACGAGTAAAGGAGAGAGTAATGCTTTGACTTTTTGCCAGACAGCTGCACAAACGAGACCTACTCAATACCACTAATTCATGCATCTTTTCTTAGAGGACAGGGAAGACATTTGCTTCCAATATGTAAAGTGCACTTAGCATAGGCTCCAATTTCAAAAACAGTGGTAACAACCTATAACAACCGAGTGCAAGTGTGCATGTCTATTTCAATAAATGTGGAAAAATACTAGCTGCAGCGTATTCTTTTGCTTGCGAAAAAAATAAATGTGGATCAATACACATAAAACGACAAAAAAAAAATATGGATAAATACAGATGGAAATGTTAAAAAAATAAATACCATAAAACCAGGAGCTCTAGATATACTTCCTAAAGTCCTCAAAAACATCATAGGCCTACTACCAGCTATACCCACCTTCAACGCTTATTTGCACAAACTAACGATACCCCTCATGCCCCACAAGGTACCAAGATATCCAAATACCTGAATACCTAACAACCACACATAATGAAGAACCCTTTTTTCTTACATGATAACCTAAGCAATCATAAACAAATACTAATATTTTCTACAAGAGATAACTTGCTAAAATTACGCCATTGTGAAACATGAATGATGAATGGGACCTTCAAAATGGGCTTCAAACCATTCACTCAGATATACACCATACATGGTGAATATCAAAACACAAATATACAATTCATATAGGCTCTACTGCCTAATAAACAAAGTAGCACTTATGAGTACATTAAAATTAAAACAAACAACTACTGCCCACAAAAAATTACATTGATTTTGAACAAGCGATGATTCAAAGCATTTTAAAAACTTTGCCCACACAGAGCCATACAAGGCTGTTACTACCATTTCAATCAAAGCATATGGAGACATCGCCAACAATCTGCACTGTGTAGAATATGCTACAAACCGTCAATTTGCCTCTAAATTAGAAGAAAAAAAGATTGCACTAGTTAATGTCCCTGTCGCAGAGGTAGCTAACCACTAGAGTTTACTTATAGAAAGTCCTTTCTGTCAACAAAATGAACACAAATAACCCCCCTAATGGATTATTTGGAAGACACTTGGGTTGGCAAACTGCAATGCTCTGACACAGATGCCAAACCAAATTCCATGTATCATGGAGGAATGTCTATGACAGCACCATGGCACAGGAAGCCAAAAAAACAACACAATGGAAGAACAGCACAATGTCATTCAATCCACACTAGACAGAAAATGTATATAAGCTCTACAAAAATAACAAAGCTACAAACAACTATGAATAAACTCAAATTTAACCAAAAATTTGCAAACCAACGAATAGTATGTACGACATGCTACAATGTCAAGTAAAACTCTTTATACACAACAAAGGAGTACATTACTTGGAATCAATAGCCAAAACGCTATTATAGAATTAATAATAACCAAAAAATAAAATGGAAAACATAATTGAATCGAGCAAAACAGAATTAATTTTACATAAATAATATACATATTATTTGTTAAATCAGCGCAAAAAATGAATAAAACTAACATTTCAAATAAGACTGATGAATGAAAACATTATACATATTATTTATATAAAACTATGAATCTCACCAACCACAAACCTCAAACAACACATAGAATTGTAAATATTCATTACAATACATGCAATATACTTTAATGAATATCAATCACATAAAACTGACAAAAACTGGGTGTGCCCCTGGCCTGTGCCATCCATGTAATTCATCAGGAGATTGGTGTTGGGTTTGTTGAAGACTTTATTAAACTGCCCCCCTTGCACTATGGTGCACTATCTGGGCAAATCCACACACAGGATTTCCTTGCATGTGATCTTGGATTGCCTTGCATGTGATAGAGGCTTGTCCATCCGCTGGTTGCAATACATCAAGCACAAAATGTCTGACCTGGGGAGACCTGATCTCTTTTCCTCCCCCTCCAGCATATCTAAGGCTGACCTACCTTGGGTCAGGAAAGTATTTCAAACCAGTAAAAGGCAATGCAGAGAGGAAGGTAGCTTAGCCAAAATCTGTTTTAGGGATTATGTTAACCTGCAAACCATTTTTAACCCTTTCGCTGCTAGACCTCCCTCCCCGTGCTAAGCCTTTTTTTTGGCTTTTTGGTGTAGTTTGAGCTTAGGCCCCTGTAACTTTTTGTCCACATAAGGTATCCACGCCAGATTTGCGCCCTTTCCTTCCAACATCGTAGGGATTTTAAAGGTACCCAGGGTTTGTGCATTCCCCTGGAGGGGACCCAGAAATTTGCCAAAATACAACTAATTGTTGGTTTTTTGTTTTGGAAAAAGTGCTGCAGAAGATATTGTCTGGTTTTTCCCCTGCAAATGGTATCAACAAAGGGTTTGTGGTGCTGAAATCATCATCTTCCCAGCTTTCAGGGACAAGCAGACTTTTGTCAGAAAACCCTAATATTTCACACAGTTTTGCCATTTTACTGGGACATAGCCTATTTTTGCTACTTTTTGTGCTTTCAACCTCCTTCCAGTTAGTGGTAGAAATGGGTGTGAAAGCAATAATGGATCCCAGAAAGCTATACATTTCTGAAAAGTAGACACAATTCTGAATTCAGCAAAGGGGCATTTGTGTAGATCCTTCAAGGTTTTTTTTTATAGAAACTGACAGTTGAAAATAAAAAAATTGAAAACGAGTTGAAAAAACACAGCCATTTGTGCCAACGTTTTCACCTGTAACTTCTTCTAAGTATGACAGATGTTTAAAAGAAATATACCATTACATCCACTAAACCCTTCCGGTCGTGGGGATATATAGGACTTGTAGGTTGACCAAGAACCAGAGGAACCCAGAGCCAATAGCAATTAATTTTGTAAAATATAAAGAGTGAAAAATAGGTATCAAAGACACCTATGTATTTATGAAATGGGAACAAAATATAGATTTTAGAAACAGTAGCTATTTGCACAACTCTGAAATTGTGGGTACCCATACTAGCCAGTGAATTGTAGGACATTTTTCAAAGTGACTTCATTTTTACACATTGTCTTACATTAGGAAGGTAGAAATGCATAGAAAGTCAATAGGTAATAACAGTTGCTCTACAATTCTGAGTTCCCCTAAGTCTCCCGATAAAAATGGTACCTCACTTGTGTGGGTAGTCCTAGTGCCCGCGACAGGAAACGGCCCAAAATGCAACGTGGACACACCACAGTTTTACATGGAAAACAGGCCCTTTTTTTGCACCTTGCCTAGCTGTGGATTTTTAACCCTAGCTCGGACGGCAACTAGGGAAACCTAGCAAACATATACATTTTTGAAAACTAGACACCCAGGGGAATCCAGGGTGGGGTGAGTTGTGTTGCTCTCACCAGGTTCTGTTGCCCAGAATCCTTTGCAAACCTCAAACTTTGTAAAAAAAAATCACATTTTCCTCACATTCCTGTGAGGGAAAGTTCTAGAATCTGTGGAGATCCACAAAATTCCACCCATCCTGCATTCCCCAAAGTCTTTTGATAAAAATGGTACCTCACTTGTGTGGGTAGGCCTAGTCCCCGCGACAGGAAACGGCCCAAAACGCAACGTAGATACCCCACATTTTTAGAGTGAAAACTGACTCTTTTTGTGCAAAGTGCCTACCTGTGGATTTTGAACCCTAGGTCTGTCGGCACCTAGGGAAACCTAGCAAACCTATACATTTTTAAAAACTAGACACCCACAGGAATCCAGTAGGGGGTGACTTGTGTGGCTCCCACCAGGTTCTGTTACCCAGAATCCCTTGCAAACCTCAAACTTTGTAAAAAAACACATTTTCCTCACATTTCTGTGATGGAAAGTTCTGGAATCTGCGTGGGTCCACACAATTCCACCAAACCCACATTCCCCAAAGTCTTCCGATTGAAATGGTACCTCACTTGTGTGGGTAGGCCTAGTGCCCGCGATAGGAAACGGCCCAAAATGCAACGTGGACACACCACATTTTTACAGTGAAAACTGACCCTTCTCTTGCAAAGTGCCTAGCTGTAGATTTTGAACCCTAGCACTGCCGGCACCTAGGGGCACCAGGTAAACCTATACATTTTTTAAAACTAGACACCCAGGGGAATCCAGCAGGGGGTGACTTGTGTTGCTCTCATCAGGTTCCGTTACCCAGAATCCTTTGCAAACTTCAAACTTTGTAAAAAAAAAACTAATTTTCCTCAAATTCCTGTGATGGACAGTTATAAAATCTGCGTGTATCCACAAAATTCTACCCATCCCGCGTTCCCCGAAGTCTTTCGATAAAAATGGTACCTCACTTGCGTGGTAGGCCTAGTGCCCGTGACAGGAAACGGCCCAAAACGCAACATAGACACACCACATTTTTACAGTGAAAACTGACCCTTTTTTCGCAAAGTGCCTAGCTGTGGATTTGGAACCCTAGCTCTGCCAACACCAAGGGAAACCTAGCAAACCTATACATTTTTTAAAACTAGACACCAAGAGGAATCCAGGAGGTGGTGACTTGTGTGGATCTCACCAGGTTCTGTTACCCAGAATTCCTTGTAAACCTCAAACTTTGTAAAAAAAAAACACATTTTCCTCACATTTCTGTGATGGAAAGTTCTGGAATCTGTGTGGGTTCACACAATTCTACCCACCCCACATTCCCCAAAGTCTTCCGATAAAAATGGTACCTCACTTGTGTGGGTAGGCCTAGTGCCTGCGACAGGAAACGGGCCAAAACGCAACGTCGACACACCACATTTTTACAGTGAAAACTGACCCTTTTTTTGCAAAGTGCCTAGCTGTAGGTTTTGAACCCTAGCTCTGCCGGCACCTAGGGAAACCTAGCAAACCTATATATTTTTGAAAACTAGACACCCAAGGAAATCCAGGAGGGGGTGACTTGTGTGCCTCTCACAAGGTTCTGTTACCCAGAATTCCCTGCAAACCTCAAACTTTGTAAAACAAAACACATTTTCCTCACATTTCTGTGATGGAAAGTTCTGGAATCTGGGTGGATCCACAAAATTACACCCACCCCGCATTCCCCAAAGTCTTCCGATAAAAATGGTACCTCACTCGCGTGGGTGGGCCAAGTACCCGTGACAGTCAAGGGCCCAAAACTTATTGAGGAGACATCAAAATTACCTATCAAAAAACAACCTGGTTTTGAAAGGGGGTCACCTGGGTTTTTGGCTCCGGGCTCGGTGGCCATCTTGGGAAACTACCAAACCCACACATTTCTGAAAACTAGACACCTAAAGGAGTCCAGTGAGGTATGGCTTGGGTGGACCCCCCAAAGTGTTCCTACCCAGAATCCCCTGCAAACTTTTTGCACTCGGTTTAAGTCGCCTTTTTAATGATCCCTCTACCTGTAAATCCCTATCCAAGCGGAAAGTAACTGAGACCTTTATTCAGAGAGCTCAATATTTAAGAAGGGAAAAAAATTTACACACTCAGTCGGCACGACTGTATGATCTAACCCCAGTATTGGAGGAGAATAGCTATTATTATCTGGCTGATGTTACATTCCCAAAGCATAAAAATATCTTGCTTAGATTTCGTTTCAATCTGATTCCTCTGATGGTGGGATATCCAGGGAAGAAATATAAACATTCAGAACTTTCCCTATGTCCGTGTGACAACTTATCTACACAGGATGATCTTCATGTTTTTTTTTGTGTGGCTTCTACCATCAGGAAAGGCGTAATTTTATCGTACCAATTTGCAAGCGCTACAATTTTAAATATTGTCGTGTAGCACCGTTTTTTCTCAAATCTTTGCAAAATTCTTTTGTGTGCTTTTCGTTAGCGTCATTTTTATGGGCATGCGTTAAAAAGAGGAAGCAGGTTGGCACATAAGACGACTTAAAAATGACTTTCATAATTTTTACGGCATTATGTATATAGATGAAATGAATTTTTATATAAACTGTATGGTAGCACATTTTTAAGATTCAGGTTTTAAGCTACTTTTATAATGCTTTTTCTAAAATGTGATTGTAAATATTTTTCTGACACTTTTATGATCTTATGTGTAAGATCGAATAAAGGATTTCATTGATTGATTGATTGACCTATCACAAAACAACCTGGTTTTGCAAGGGGGGTCACCTGGGTTTTTGGCCCCAGTCTCGGCAGCCATCCTGGGAAACTATCAAACCCACACATTTCTGAAAACTAGACACCCGGGGGAGTCCAGCGAGGTATGGCTTGCGTGGACCCGCCAACATTTTCCTACCCAGAATCCCCAGCAAACCTCAAATTTAGCTGAAAAAATCTAATTTTTCTCACATTTCTGTGTGGAAAAGTTGTGGGATCACCAGGCTGACACAAATGTCCTACTACCCAGCATTCCCCCAGGTCTCCTGATAAAAATGATACCTCACTCACTTGGGTGGGCCAAGTACCCGCAACAGGCAAGGGCCAAAAAAGTATTGAGGAGACATCCAAATTAACTATCGCAAAACAACCTGGTTTTGCAAGGGGGGTCACCTAAGTGCTTGGTCCCGAGCTCGGCGGCCATCTGGGGGAAACTACCAAACCCACACATTTACGAAAACTAAACACCCGCTGGAGTCCAACGAGGTATGGCTTGCGTGAACCCCCCCAACGTTTTCCTACCCAGAATCCCCTGCAAACCTCAAATTTAGCTGAAAAAATCAAATTTTTCTCACATTTCTGTGTGGGAAAGTTGTGGGATCACCAGGCTGACACAAATTTCCTACCACCCAGCGGTCCCCCAGGTCTCCCGATAAAAATGGTACCTCACTCGCATGGATAAGCCAAGTACCCGCAACAGGCAAGGGCCCAAAACGTATTAAGGAGACATCAAAATTACCTATCACAAAACAACCTGGTTTTGCAAGGGGGTCACCTGGGTTTTTAGCCCCGGTCTCGGCAGCCATCTTGGGAAACTATCAAACCCACACATTTCTTAAAACTAGACACCTGGGGGAGTCCAATGAGGTATGGCTTGCGTGGACCCGCCAACATTTTCCTACCCAGAATCCCATGCAAACCTCACATTTAGCTGAAAAAATCAGATTTTTCTCAAATTTCAGTGTGGGAAAGTTGTGGGATCACCAGGCTGACACAAATTTCCTACTACCCAGCGTTCCCCCAGGTCTCCTGATAAAAATGATACCTCACTCACTTGGGTGGGCCAAGTACCCGCAACAGGCAAGGGCCCAAAACGTATTGAGGAGACATCCAAATTAACTATCGCAAAACAACCTGGTTTTGCAAGGGGTGTCACCTAGGTGCTTGGTCCCGGGCTCGGCGGCCATCTCGGGGAAACTACCAAACCCACACATTTACGAAAACTAAACACCCGCTGGAGTCCAACGAGGTATGGCTTGCGTGAACCCCCCCAACGTTTTCCTACCCAGAATCCCCTGCAAACCTCAAATTTAGCTGAAAAAATCAAATTTTTCTCACATTTCTGTGTGGGAAAGTTGTGGGATCACCAGGCTGACACAAATTTCCTACCACCCAGCGGTCCCCCAGGTCTCCCGATAAAAATGGTACCTCACTCGCATAGGTAAGCCAAGTACCCGCAACAGGCAAGGGCCCAAAACGTATTAAGGAGACATCAAAATTACCTATCACAAAACAACCTGGTTTTGCAAGGGGGTCACCTGGGTTTTTAGCCCCGGTCTCGGCAGCCATCTTGGGAAACTATCAAACCCACACATTTCTGAAAACTAGACACCTGGGGGAGTCCAATGAGGTATGGCTTGCGTGGACCCGCCAACATTTTCCTACCCAGAATCCCATTCAAACCTCACATTTAGCTGAAAAAATCTGATTTTTCTCAAATTTCAGTGTGGGAAAGTTGTGGGATCACCAGGCTGACACAAATTTCCTACCACCCAGTGTTCCCCCAGGTCTCCCGATAAAAATGGTACCTAACTCGCGTTGGTGGGCCAAGTACCCGCAACAGGCAAGGGCCCAAAACGTATTGAGGAGACATCCAAATTAACTATCGCAAAACAACCTGGTTTTGCAAGGGGTGTCACCTAGGTGCTTGGTCCCGGGCTCGGCGGCCATCTCGGGAAACTACCAAACCCACACATTTACGAAAACTAAACACCCGCTGGAGTCCAACGAGGTATGGCTTGCGTGAACCCCCAACGTTTTCCTACCCAGAATCCCCTGCAAACCTCAAATTTAGCTGAAAAAATCAAATTTTTCTCACATTTCTGTGTGGGAAAGTTGTGGGATCACCAGGCTGACACAAATTTCCTACCACCCAGCGGTCCCCCAGGTCTCCCGATAAAAATGGTACCTCACTCGCATGGGTAAGCCAAGTACCCGCAACAGGCAAGGGCCCAAAACGTATTAAGGAGACATCAAAATTACCTATCACAAAACAACCTGGTTTTGCAAGGGGGTCACCTGGGTTTTAGCCCCGGTCTCGGCAGCCATCTTGGGAAACTATCAAACCCACACATTTCTGAAAACTAGACACCTGGGGAGTCCAATGAGGTATGGCTTGCGTGGACCCGCCAACATTTTCCTACCCAGAATCCCATTCAAACCTCACATTTAGCTGAAAAAATCTGATTTTTCTCAAATTTCAGTGTGGGAAAGTTGTGGGATCACCAGGCTGACACAAATTTCCTACCACCCAGTGTTCCCCCAGGTCTCCCGATAAAAATGGTACCTAACTCGCGTTGGTGGGCCAAGTACCCGCAACAGGCAAGGGCCCAAAACGTATTGAGGAGACATCCAAATTAACTATCGCAAAACAACCTGGTTTTGCAAGGGGTGTCACCTAGGTGCTTGGTCCCGGGCTCGGCGGCCATCTCGGGGAAACTACCAAACCCACACATTTACGAAAACTAAACACCCGCTGGAGTCCAACGAGGTATGGCTTGCGTGAACCCCCCCAACGTTTTCCTACCCAGAATCCCCTGCAAACCTCAAATTTAGCTGAAAAAATCAAATTTTTCTCACATTTCTGTGTGGGAAAGTTGTGGGATCACCAGGCTGACACAAATTTCCTACCACCCAGCGGTCCCCCAGGTCTCCCGATAAAAATGGTACCTCACTCGCATGGGTAAGCCAAGTACCCGCAACAGGCAAGGGCCCAAAACGTATTAAGGAGACATCAAAATTACCTATCACAAAACAACCTGGTTTTGCAAGGGGTCACCTGGGTTTTAGCCCCGGTCTCGGCAGCCATCTTGGGAAACTATCAAACCCACACATTTCTGAAAACTAGACACCTGGGGAGTCCAATGAGGTATGGCTTGCGTGGACCCGCCAACATTTTCCTACCCAGAATCCCATTCAAACCTCACATTTAGCTGAAAAAATCAGATTTTTCTCAAATTTCAGTGTGGGAAAGTTGTGGGATCACCAGGCTGACACAAATTTCCTACCACCCAGTGTTCCCCCAGGTCTCCCGATAAAAATGGTACCTAACTCGCGTTGGTGGGCCAAGTACCCGCAACAGGCAAGGGCCCAAAACGTATTGAGGAGACATCCAAATTAACTATCGCAAAACAACCTGGTTTTGCAAGGGGGGGTCACCTGGGTGTTTGGTCCGGGCTCGGCGGCCATCTCGGGAAACTACCAAACCCACACATTTATGAAAACTAAACACCCGCTGGAGTCCAACGAGGTATGGCTTGCGTGGACCCCCCCAACGTTTTCCTACACAGAATCCCCTGCAAACCTCAAATTTTGCTGAAAAAATCACATTTTCCACATATTTTTGCGTGGTATCACCGTGCTGGCACAAATGTCCTACCACACAGCGATCCCCTCAGTCTCCCGAGTAAAATGATACCTCACTTGTGTGGGTGGGGCAAGGGCCTGTGACTGGAAAGGGCCAAAAACATAGGCATAAAGGGTAGAGCACAGCAAATTCTAAGCGCTACATTTAAAAAAAAATTTTTTTTAACCAATTCTGCATTGGACACCCACACAAGTGAGGTATCATGTTACTTGGGAGACTGCGGGGAACGCTTTATGGAAGGACATTTGTGCCGGCACGGTGATCCCACGCAAACATGGGCTAAATTTGAGGTTTGCAGGGGATTCTGGGTAGGAAAACGTTGTGGGATCCACGCAAGCCATACCTCCCTGGACTTCCCCGGGTGTCTAGCTTTCAGAAATGTGTGGGTTTGATAGGTTTCTCTAGATGACCGCCGAGCCCGGGGCCGAAAACCCAGGTGCCCCCCTTGCAAAACCAGGTCATTTTGTGATAGGTAATTTTGATGTCTCCTCAATACGTTTTGGGCCCTTGCTTGTCGCGGATACTTGGCCCACCCACGCAAGTGAGGTACCATTTTGATCGGGAGACCTGGGGGAATGCTGGGTGGTAGGAAATTGGTGTCAACCGTGTGATCCCACAACTTTCCCACACAGAAATTGGAGAAAAATTTGATTTTGTCAACAAAATTTGAGGTTTAAAGGGGATTCTGGATAGGAAAACGTTGGGGGGTCTACGTAAGCCATACCTCCCTGGACTTCCCCAGGTGTCTAGTTTTCAGAAATGTGTGGGTTTGGTAGGTTTCTCTAGATGCCCGCCGATCCCCGACGCCAAAAACCCAGGTGACCCCCCTTGCAAAACCAGGTCATTTTGTGATAGGTAATTTTGATGTCTCCTCAGTACGTTTTAGGGTGTTTCCTGTCATGGGCACTAAGCCTACCCACACGAGTGAGGTACCATTTTTATCAGGAAACTGGGGGGAACGCTGGGTGGTAGGAAATTTGTGGCGGTCCGGTGATCCTACAACTTTCCCACACAGAAAAGTGAGGAAAACATGATTTTTTTTAGCTAAATTTGAGGTTTACAGGGGATGCTGGGTAGGAAAATGTTGGGAGATCCACGCAAGCCACACTACCCGGGACTCCTCTAGGTGTCTAGTTTTCAGAAATGACTGGGTTTGGTAGGTCTCCCTAGATGGCTGCTGAGCCTGGGATCAAAAACGCAGGTGACACCCTTGAAATAACAGGTAATTTTGTGATAGATATGTGAACACTTGTGGTTTTGGTCCCGGGCTAGCAGACATCTAGGGAACCTAAAAACCCCTGACATTTCTGAAAACTAGACACCCGTGGGAGTATAGGGAATTATGGCTTGCGTTGATCCCTCAACATTTTCCTTCCCAGAATCCACTGCAAACCTCAAATTTAGCTAAAAAGTCAGGCTTTCCTCTAATATCTGTTTGCGAAAGTTGTGGGATCACTGCACGGCACAAATTTCATACCATTCAGCGTTACCCTCAGTCTCCCAATAAAAATGATACCTTACTTGTGTGGATGGGCCAAGTGCCTATGACATTAAAGGGCCAAAAACATGTAGAGATTGGGGGGCCCAAGGCGGGTCTAAAAAGGCAGTTTGTTTATATGTTTTTAGGCTGACGCTACTTTGGGCACCCACACAAGTGAGGTATAATTTTTCTCACCAGACCAAGGGGAACGCTGGGTGGTAGGAAATATGTGCCTGAGCAGTGATCCTACATCTTACCCACACAGAAATGTGAGGAAAATGTGACTTTGAAAGTAAATTTTAGGTTTGCCGGGAATTCTAGGTAAGAAAATGCTGTGGGATCCATGCAAGCCACACCACCAGCCAAAGGTCAGTACACGCACACCACCATCCACGCACACCACCAGCCAAGTGCCATCCACGCACACCGCCAGCCAAGCACCATCAACGCACACTGCCAGCCAAGCGTTATCCACGCACTCCGCCAGCCAAGCGTCATCCACGTACTCTGCCAGCCAAGCGCCATCCATGCACACCGTCAGCCAAGCGCCGGTCAACGTACACTACCAGCCAAGTGCCATTCCACACACCACCAGGCAAGCACCAATCTACACATATCGTCATCAAGCACGAGTCCACACACACCATTAGCCAAGTGCAAGCCCACACACACCGCCGCCAGCAAAATGCCAGCCAAAGGTCAGTACACGCAGACCGTCAGCCAAACTCCAGTTCACACACACACAAACTCTCCCTGGTTTCTAGTGGTTTTCGGGCCCCCGCTTAGGGGTAGATGAGACTAAAAATAATATTGGAACAGCCAAAATGTGTGCCTAAAAAAAGGGGAGTGACCCGTGCCTATGGGGCTTCTCCCTGACATGCCCAGGAACATATCCCTGGTTCCTAGTGGGATTTCTGCCCCACCTGGAGGGGCAGATAAGGGGCTACTGCCCCGATCTGCCTTCCGGGGGGGGCAGAAAGACTTTTTTCGGTGTGGGGGCATTAGCATGCCCATTCTGGGCAGCCCCCACCCCTACGTATAAAAAAACCAACATAATCCCTGGTGCCTAGTGGGCTTTCTGCACCCCGGGGGCAGATCAGGGGCTATTGCCCCGATCTGCCTCCCAGGGGGGCAGAAAGACTGTGGAATTCTGGGGGGGGGGCATTGGCATGCCCATTTTGGGCAGCTCCCACACCTACAGGCGTAAATAGAACAAAAATCCCTGGTGCCTAGTGTGCTTTTTGCCCTCCCGATAGGCAGACTGGGGGCTATTGCCCCCATCTGCCTTCCAGGGGGGGCAGAAAGACTAGAATTTGGGGTGGGGGGATGGGGGCAATGGCATGCCCATTTTGGGCCCTTACCGGCGTAAAAAGCAAAAAAAAAACCTGGTTCCTAGTGTGCTTTCTGGCCCCCGGGGGGAAAATTGGGGGCAGAAAGACTGTGGAATTTGGGGGGGTAGGGGGAATTTGGGCATCCCCTACAGGCATAAAAAGTAAAAAAGATCCCCGGGTCCTAGTGTGCTTTCGGCCCTACCGGGGGGGGCGGATAGGGGGCTATTGCCCCATCTGCCTCCCAGGGGGGCAGAAAGACTGTGGAATTTGGGGGGTGGGGGCATTGGCATACCCATCTTGGGTGGCCCCCACCCCTACAGGCTTAAATAGAAAAAAAATCCCTGGTTTCTAATGTGCTTTCTGCCCCCCCCCGCGGGGGAGCAGATTGGGGGCTTTTGCCCCATCTGCCTCCCGGGGGGGCAGACAGACAGTGGAATTTTGGGGGGTGGGGGCATTGGCATGCCCATTTTGGGCCGCTCCCACCCCTACAGGGGTAAAAAGATTAAAAAAAATCCCTGGGGCCTAGTGTGCTTTCTGCCCTCCCGGAGGGGCAGATTGGGGGCTATTGCTCCCATCTGCCTCCCAGGGGGGAGCAGAAAGATTGTCTGTGCCAAAAATAATGGGGAGAGGAAAAGCCCTTGCCCAAGGGGCCGCTCCCCCCTCCCTGGTGCCTAGTGGGTGGATCCCTGCTTGGGGATCGCCCTTCTTAGGCAATCCCCAATCAGGGATCCACTAGGGATATTCTCCCCTTTCCAATGATACCCCTCCCGTCTGCCTCAGTGCATAGGGGGCTGAGATAGCCCCCTGAGCACCGAGGCAGTGAAACTGAAACTGAGTTTCAGTTTCAGTTTCTCTGAAATGATGTCAGAGCGACGTGCACACTGACCGTCATTTCGGAGAAATGATCAGAACACCGTCGGGAGCTGGGGAAGCCATGTGCGTGGACTTGCGGGAGCCATCCGATGCACATGAGCACTGGTGCGTCGGACAGCCGGGAGCCGTCCGACGCACCGAAAGGATTAATATGAAGCCTTACTTGTCATGGGTGGATACCACCTGGGACAGAGTCTTGTTAACCAGATTTAGGTTTGATATTATGAGGGGGCATTTAAGCTTTCCTCTGGGTCAATTTGATCCTACTAATGTGTTACTCTGCCTCTGTGATAAGTTTTCTCCCCAGAACCTACTCCACTTCACCTTCTTTTGCAAGTACTACTTGGCTTATTCCTAAACGTTTCTAGTCCCACTAATTGGAGCTTTAGGCATTAGAAGATGTGCTGAGGCTCTGAAGTATCTGCAATTAATAAATTCTCCTACACTTTGTAGCAGCGTTTGCTAGTTTTTAAAGTGTGCTATTGCCAAGAGAAAACACGTTTTTTTAACAGACTGAAGCTGTAAGCTCTTTTTTGTCTAAATGCTGCTAGCGGGGCAAACGCCTGATGGGCCCGCCTGGGGTGCCGATTCTTCAGATATGATTTCCTAATCCTGGCTTTCTTGGGCTGTTGGTATTTCTGAATGTTTTTATTCTGATTGTCTTATTAAGTAATTAATTGCTCGCTGATTTTTTTAACTTGTGTAAGATTGTGGCCTGTAAATGTTTTTAATATCTTTACTGTGCTTTTATGGCTGTGTTTTACTGTCAAAATAAAACTACCCTCCAGAAACCACCAATGTAAGCAGTGACTCTGCATGAGGCCCTGCGCAATGAAATATGGGTGGTAGTCAAACGGGTGGAGCGTTGAAGCCAGCACATAGGAAACAATGAGAATATTTAGAAAACATTTTTAGACATTTTAAAAAATGTAAAAAAATTAAATTGTTAAACATGTAAAATATTTTTGAAAAACTATGTGAAAAAATGTAAGGTATAAATTAAATAATAGCATTTCATATACAACTATTTAATATATACTAAACATTTTATTTTAAAAATATGTGTAAAATGTACTTAAAAGAACTGTATTAATGTTTAAAAAAGTAAAGCAACGGAAACAATAATAGAAACATTTATATAATACAAAACTTTTTAAATATGATTTACTTAATTTATTTAATACTAAAATTGTATCAAAATATTGTTTATATATCAATAATAAATGTTTTTGTATGGGTACAACTATATATGTTAAAAATTAAAAATATATACATTAAATAAATATGAGGAAAAAATTGCAAACTGTTATGTACCTTTATCATAATAAAGAAATCTAAATATAAATATTGTATATTACAAGTGTACAACCAACTCCTATGTGAATTATTTTTCAGAAAATCTGGGGCAATAATTAAATTAAATTAACTACTCCTACTGCATACATTTTTTAGCAAAAGTATTGGACACTAACAGGGTTACATTTACTATTTCCACTCCAATCTAAGGGCCTGATTACGATCTCGGCAGTGATAGTCCCACCATGACGGCGGATTCCCCCTTCACCTAGTAGGCAGTCTGCCCTCCCTATTTAGATGTGTGCGGTTTGTCAGCTGAAAGACCGTCTGGCTCCCGCTGGCTCAGTCGGTCTTGCTCACCCACCCCAACGGGGGTCTCAGAGAAAAGCGGTTGATGGCGGGAGCCCAGCCACTTTGTCTACCCGTCCAACATGTTGTGTTTTCCCACGAGGCAACTGTGGCGGTCAAACCTCCACACTTAGGGCCTCATTACGATGTCGTCGGAAAGCATTTCGACCGACTCCGTGTTGGAATCGTTTCCGACCGACTCGGGGAGTCCAACCGACTGATTACGATGCTTCCTAACACCATTCGGACTCCCATTGACTTCTATGGGAACCTGTGTTCCGACTGACAACACAGGCTCCCATTGCAAAACGGGGTGGTTGCGGAAAACATTGCACCCAGTGGCGGGCACCCCATGATGCCTGCCACACCGTGCATGGTTGGAAAGAGGGAACCCATTGGCATCCCCACGGGACCCAACCGGAGGCCTCTGGGTGAAAGGCGGCCTGCTACGGGCCCCCAAAGTCGGATTCTGACAGTCGTCCGTGTCGGACAAACCGAGTCGGAAAGGCTTTCCGAATCCAACATCGTAATAGCTCGGTTGGAAACGCGGTCAGTAGAGCTGTACAAGTCGGCTCCGACTGACTCGGTTCCTCCGAAAGCCAGTCGGAAGCGAGTCGGAAAGACCGAACGGTTACCTTTCATCATAATTGGGAGGTCGGAAATCTTTCCGAGTCGGTTGGAAACAATGGTTCCAACACGGATTCGACAAACCGAATGCCGTTCAGAGCCTTTCTGACCAACATCGTAATGAGGCCCTAAGTTGGTTAGAAGCAACGCATATATGAGGCTGAAACTCACCTTCATTCACCTTTACACTTCCTGTACCACCATGGACCCGATCCTACAAGTCATGCCGATGCTGCTTCAAAGCAAACAAAATCAACACCATTGTTGCCGAAACTGAAGAAAAACACCACCATTGCCTGTTACCGTCTAACTTAGCTGGTCATATTTGCAAAGAAATTGTCGATTTTTTAAAATTACACACACAAGCCATAACATACCACTTTGTTGTGCCAATGTCAGTAATGTTGACGTTTACGACATGTAAAGTAGTACACCTGTATGACTACAATGTATGATTGAGTTTTGGACAAGTTGCCTTATCAAAAATGGGCACTTGATAAAAAAACACACTAAATCTTAAAGATAAAATCCACTACATAGGTGTGTTCACAGAACTTACATTTTACGTAAGTCACATTAAACTAAAATGGCAAACACATCATTGTGATAAGTGCAATGTAACTACAAGTAAAAATTGCACTAGGCAAGGTGGAAGCCTCACCTGAACAATTCCCAGGAAAATCAATGCCATTCCCAAATCTTAACCATTCTACATATACATCACCTCAACATTTGTCCTTGTCTAGTGGAAGTCCTGTATTGCATACAATTAAATGTTTCACATTAGTCCACATAGGGCAATGCATATGTGCTCATACATGTCAGTAATCAATGGAAAGCAAACACTCCTGTATGAAAATATCATAAAAGCAAGTTGAAACATCTATTTGTTGTTGCATGTGACCAATACTATGATGAATGCCTGCACCTAAATGCACATGACCATCACTTACCATGTCAGCCGGGGTATGCACTTAAGAAAGTAGACATCAAAAAATATAGGCTGGATTACCTGACATGATGTAAAAGACAAATATTTACTATACATGTCAGTCTCTAACATTGCTAGGAATCAAACAATTGCTAAGGGAAAGAAATGCCAAGGCTAACTTGTTGAAATCTAAACCATAAATTTATTACAACAAATGAGATAACTCTC
This sequence comes from Calotriton arnoldi, assembly GCA_963921515.1. NCBI lineage: Eukaryota > Metazoa > Chordata > Amphibia > Caudata > Salamandridae > Calotriton > Calotriton arnoldi. Next base: position 189,960 of record CAWUFW010017326.1, on the reverse strand, counting down.
TCAAATAAATTATGCCAAATGGCAGTCCAAAATGCTGCATGTAAAGTCCTGTTCACTTTTGTGCTTTGCCACAAAGTTTGCCTCCTTTATCACTGCCAAGGGGAACCTCCTGAGAAAGGGGCATCCAGTGGGGAGAGCATGCACCTCACATAACCTTCATGGGAGGGGTGGTTGGGGTTTGGAGGGATGGACTTGGATTTGGGAGGGGTGTCCTTGGATTTGGGAGGGGGGTCTTGGAAGTTAAAGGGGCGGATTTGTGTTTAGAAGAGGGGTTGTGGAAGGGGAATGGGCGGATTTGCGTTTTGGGAGAGGGGTGTGGAAGTGTAAGGGGCGGATTTGCATTTGGGAGTGTGGGCCTTGGAAGTGTAAGGGGTGGATGGGCCTTTTTCAGGGGTGGATTGGGATGCTGAATGGGTGGGTTTGGGTGTGGGAGGGGTAGATTGCTATTTTTTAGGGATGGTATTAGTTATGGGAGGGGTTATGGCAAGGGTGAAATAGGGATCCTCAATGGGGAACCTGGGAGGCTGTGTGTGAAAGAGTGGGGTTTGGGAGACAGAGGGACTGGCTGTGTGTGATGTTTATGTGTCTGTTGATGGTGCTGTTGCCTGTGGGTCTGGTGTATGTTTGGCAAGTGTGGGTGTGTCTTGTGTCATAGGTGTCTGTTGTGTGTACGATTGAGTGCACCTCTGTTTCTTAGGTGTGTGCTCTAAGGATGTTGTGTCTGTGTATGTGGGTGCTGTGGATGTGATGGAGTGTGGCTGGTGACTGTGGATATGTGTGCTGTGGATGTGATGGGAGTGTGGCTGGTGAATATGGGTGTGGCAGAGTCTGTGGATGTGATGGTTGTTGTGATGGTGCCTGAGGGTGTGGTGGTGCTGGTGTCAGCTGTGGATGTGATGGGCATTTTTGCTGGTGAATTTGTGGGTGTGGTGGAATCTGTGTATGCGAGTGATGGTTTTTGTTGTAGTGACTGTGGGTGTGGTGGTGTTGCTGTCATCTCTGGATGTGAAGGTATGTGGGATGGTGAATATGGGTGTGATGGATTCTGTGGATGTGCTGGTTGTTGTGTTGGTGACTCTGGGTGTGGTGGTGTCGCTGTCAGTATGTTTGAAGGTGCTCATGTGTCTCTTGCGGGGTTTGTGTGTCTGTGAGTCTGATGCGCTAGTGTCTATATTTGTGGGTTCATGCAAATGTTTGCGTGTATTTGGTACAGGTTTGGGAATAGAGAAATGGGATGAGAAAGAGGGGGGTGATGGCCTCAAGGCTTGGGTGGATGGGAGGCTGCGGCGAGGGAAGAGGCTAGAGCCTGAAAAGACCTCTGTAGACCAGACATTGCACTGTGAATGCCTTCCAGGTAGTCCACCATTCTTTTGCAGAAGGAGATAGCACCCCTCTAAGGGTTGTGGGCCAGGCCAACTGGGTGGGCTGCAACAGGGAGGTTGGAGATAGTACTGAGGGTGGTAGACAAGGAGGATGTTGTCAGAGTCCTTGTTGGGTCAACCACCACTAGGGAGCATCCACTAGAGGAGGCATCAGTTGATGACGATGTGGAACTTGCGTCCTCCATATCACTCCCCTCACCCTCTGGGCCACTGGCTCTCTCGGTCTCCATGGTGTCAGGACCAGAACCTCTAGGGCCAGCTGCTTCCCTGCCATAGTCAGCCCTTTCTCCTTCACTTGCCCTGGATGATGCTGAAATGACATATACAATAGGTTGATAATGGAATCTGTGTAAGCACAACTGATCCTGACCTGTGAGCACAAAACAAATCCAATGTTTACCAATTTCACATGCTTCAAGGTTCCCAATTTTGGATTTACCATTAGCATGAGGCCACAAATGTATGCAAAATATTCTGAAAACATTCGGTCACAGTGCTGTCCCAACCCCAGATAGTTCCTAACTCATGTATGAACTTGTCTTTACCCCATCATTATGTATCTCCCGGAACAGTGTTACCCCTTCAATACTTTGGCCTTTGTAGTTCAGTATAGTGAACTGATGTCATCAAAAAGATACCTACAAAAATACCTTAGTACAGTGTCTCCACAAGGCTTTAAAGTCTGCATACTGTACATTTTCCAAACGTGAAATATGAATCAATGAGAGTTAACAAATGCAGCAATGTTGTACCAATAGTTACATAAACTGAAAGCACTTTACCTTTCTATATGCATTTGATAATTCAGAACACTCACTCCAAAACACTAAAGTATAAGCCTGCGGTCAAATTTGATGGAGAAATCAGTACTAAAGTACCTTAGCAATGTATTACACACCATATGCATACTTAGGATGTTGAAGACAGTAGGAAACAAAGATTGGGGGAATTGACAAATGACTCATACAGCAAATTCACATACACAGTCCCAGAAACCTTTTCAATACACTTCAGTACAGAGCAAAATACATTATCACATTTAACCCCTTCCCTGCGGGGGTAATTCCCCCACGGGTGCGGGAGGTGAGCGCGGCGCCGCGGTGCTCGTGACGAGACCAGCTCGTCATGAGTCACGGTGGAGCTGTGCTCATGACGAGTTGGTCTCGTCAAGACCCCGCCCACTGATTAATTCTCCCGCACAGGCGGGGAATTAATCCCGCGTGGGCGGCACGCAGCCGTTATGACGAGACCAGCTCGTCATGAGCACAGCTCCACTGTGACTCATGACGAGCTGGTCTCGTCATGAGCACCGAAGCGGTTAACTCCTTAATGCCTATAGCTAATAGACGTTTGTGGTGTCTAAGTGAAATGATTCCACTACATATGGTGGCTTGTATTGTGGTTCTAAATGTTCATGAACATCATTGTACTTATTAACGTATAGCATTCACTGTGTAATACTTACCTCAAACACTCACATATCAAATCTGAATTGGCAACATATTACACCTTGATGCTTGTCAATAGTTGCCTAATGAGTCATGAGTTTGCCTTGAGTTACGGTTCACCTGATTGAAGTACTATCACACCTGACAAAATAAAGACTAGTGGCCTATTTGGTACAACTATCCCCCATGACATCAAACAACTTGAGGTATATGCAGAGGTGAGGCAGGCTCAGAACAGCCCATTGGTTGTACACAGGAATCATGTGGGATCCTGTCCCAAAAACAATAGACAAAGCACATCATCATACACCTTGTACAAAACGTACACCTTCAAGAACTCTCCTTGTGCATTGGACATGGGGCACCCTCAACGTGGATGTGAAAAATCCTGGTTGTAATAAAAAATGGGTTGTATAACATGTGAAACTCTGAACAGAACTTACCCTTTGTTGCTGCTGCTTGTCCCTTAACTGTCCATGGCAAGGATGTGAGCCATTAGGGGGTTCTGGGTGCGGCGTGCAACCAGCACACGCCGGGAGCACTTCACTAGCCTGACTTCTGTGATCTTCTGGGTCAAGCATCTGAGGTCCTCCCACCTCTTGGATCAATGGACGCTATGCTACTTATAGACCACCCTGGGTCTGCACCTTCCTGGCGATGGCACTTCTGATGGGTTGTTGATGGATACAAAAATAGAAAAGAAAACACATTTGAAATGTGAATTTTTGGTTGTCTGTATTGTTGTCACTTACTTTTTCTACAGATATCAGTACCATGACTCATGAGGCAGCATACAACATGTGTATTGTCACATGCTGGCCTAAACCAATGTCCTCATAACCACTTTTGTCTTGACCTGTTGCCCATCCTCATCCCATGTCATGGTCTAAACACACTAATCCAGGCTGGTTACATCATCTAACCCATGGGCCCCTACTTAATCTGTGATGAGACCTACTTCTGCTCAATGCTAAAGATTGATAACTACTGAAGGATAAACATTCTTAATCATGTCACAGTGAATAGTGGCCACTGTGGATAAGGGCCCTGCAGTGTTGATACAAAAGTCTTTGACATGTGAGTCTAATGAGAAAGCGTTAACTCAAGAAGTCAGGTAACTCTCCCTTTGAATTGTTGTACATTCAAATGCATTCAGGGGCTTATTTCAAGCACACCTCACAATTTTAGCTACAAAGAGTTTATGTTCTGGACAGCTGTACCTCAGTGCTTCAGTTCTATGACCCAGTGACTCAGCCCCAGCCTGGATCATTATGCTATGCTGACTGAGCACTGCTCATTGTCAGGCCTTGCTATCTGCAGCCTGATGATCATGATGTCACATGAACACTATCTTGCACCTACTCTTATATTCATAGGGTCACCCTGTAGCAATCCAATAAGCAGACCCCACAGGATGTTCCTGCTTTGGGTGACATATTTTGTGTCTAAAACAAAATTTGTGTACCAAAACCTCAAAATTAGCGGTATTTTTGTGGTGGCCAAAAAATGTGCCTGCCACAATAATACTATAAGGCCTCTACTGTCACTGCTGGAGGTTTTGCTGTGCCACTATCTGTAACCTCACAGAGTCTCCAGCAGCACAGTGCCTCGAACTGGAGGATGTCCGATGCCAAAGAGAGTAGGTTACAATGTGAAAACTGCTCTTTCTGTCATCAGTCAACATGCGATCCTTTCCATGTGCAGGTCAGCAGGGGCTGGTGGGAGGGGAATGGCAACGGGGGGTCATATGAAATCCATCCCAGGCGGTGTGCAAATAGTCAGCTTGGATCAGGTTGCAGTTGCACACTATTTGAAGGTGTGGGCTTAGGGAGTGGAGTGCCATGGAGGGTGGGGTGGGCAGGAGAACCTTTCAATGGCCTGCAGAGTATGCAGGGGGCACACAAATGTGTGAGGTGGACTGCAGCCAATTTTCACAGCAGGGGGGGCTTTGTGCATTTGAAAGGCAGGCAACAGAGGATGTTAACACCTCTGCTGCCTGATACCGTGTTGCTCACCCTCCCCTTACTGGCACAGCGCAGAGCCAGTAAAGAAGAGTGAGTCAAACCCATGTTATTTATTTTTTTTGCACAAATTTTGCTGGCACTTTTTTAAAAATCGTGGTATTTATGCAAAAATGCTGATTTTGTGATGTATTTTGCAAATGACGAAATCGCGACATCCTTGGGGGTCTGAATAAGTCACCTCAAGACAGTGTGGTCCTCTGAAGGGGTCTGGGAGCTACTGGGAGCTCTCAAATTTCATTATAAAGAGGCCTGAACTAGGCTGAGCAGTGTGTGGGACTATACACATAGCTAACATCATTGATATTAGCTACTTTACAGAGCACATACATTCTTCAGTTGTAAAGAGTACAAAATGTGTTTCACATTGACCATGCTGGTATTTGACAACTTCTCACACATATATCAATCATATACATGCATAGATCTCTACATGCACACAGAATGGCATCTAGGGCTTATGTATTACAGACGTTTTTGCTCCCCTTGGGGAGTCATAGAGCTGTCTATACAGGGACAGGACCTCCTCAGCCAACATATCCAGCCCTTCTGGTGAGAAGGCATGGGCCCTGTCACCTGTCTTGCCAGGCAGCCTTGGTCCCACAGGTCAGCAGCAGCAGATAAAGTGGTGGAGGTCTTGATGGCAGCAGTGTCAGGAGGCAAGTTAGGTTTTTCAAACCGCCGCATAAATGTACGCTACGAACGCACTCGTCACCGGAGAGGGACACAGCTATTTGCCTTCGTACATTGCTTTCACCAATGTTAGCCTATTGTCGTGTCCATCATGGAGTTCACCGTCCAATACGCGCTCAACTTCTGTGGCGGCCATCTTATTCCAAATGTCCTGATGGCGAGGTCAGGCTCCCACCATTTCTGAAGGTGCAATCGTTGTGTTTGTGACTGTTAGGAGCAAAGCCACCAATCAAAATGGTGGCTAGTTTGGTTCCGTGTTTTGACTACGAAGGACACTCATTAATTTAAAAGTAAACATTAAGGGGATAATTACAATGTCAGTCGGAAAGGCTCCGAACGGCATTTGGTTTTTCCTAACCCGTGTCGGAACTCATGTTTCCGACCGTCTCGGAAACATTTCCGACCGCCCGATTACGATAGAAGGTAACTGTTCAGTTTTTCCGATTCGGTTCCAACCGTCATTTGGAGAGTCAGAGTCAGTCAGACCCGAATCGTACAGCTCTACAGACCGCGTTTCCAACTGAGCGATTATGATGTCGTATTCGGACAGCCTTTCCGACTCGGTTTGTCTGACATGGAGCGGCTGTCGGATACTGACTTTGGGGGCCCGTAGCAGGTCCTTCTTCACCTGGAGATCTCCGGTTGGGACCCGTGGGGGTACCCATGGGTCCCCTCTTCACAACCATGCACAGTGTGGCAGGCACCATGGGGTGCCCGCCACAGGGTGCAGGGTTTTCTGCAACCACCCCTTTCTTCAATGGGAGCCTGTGTTGTCGGTCGGACCACAGGCTCCCATTGAAGTTCGGAAACATCGTAATCGGTCGGTCTGACTCCCCGAATCCGAGTCGGTCGGAAATTATTCCGTCAAGGAGTAGGGCGGAATGCTTTCCGACCGACATCGTAATAAGGCCCTTATTTGTGGGGCATTACTGTGGATAAATGCAAGAGTTGCGCGGTGTTGCCAAGACCTCTGTGACGTTATTTTGTGTGGATAATATTAAAAAAAAGAAAATAGTGTAAATAATACATGTTAGATGTATTATTTACACAATTAGTTGTTTTATAATAATTGAAGGTGATTATTTTTCATTTGCGAAGAATTAAGGGCAAAATCAAAGGGGCCTCTAAAATGTGTTCTCAAGTCATATATTATTTTAATACAACATGACATATGTGTTCTTTATCATATGATATAATGTTGAAAATATTTAATAGGTTCAAATTTTTCCCCGATGCAGACATTTGAAACCTGGGAGGGAGAGGAGATGACAGGCTCCAGTGTATGGGCCTTTTCCAGACCTTACCACCATGGAAGAAAGGGATATTATCAAGAAGTTTAGGCTGAATAGGCAAACTATACTGGATTTATGTCATAAGCTAGAATCTGATCTTCGACCTCACAACAGGAATTCCACATCTATCACACCAATTGGCAAACTCATGGCAGTACTCCATTTTGTGGCCACAGGTTCCTTCGAATACACATCAACAGCTACATCCAGTTCCCACAACTTCAGAATTTGGACAATGTGAAGGGTGATTTCTACACTTTTGCACACCTACCACATGTGTTTGGAGCAATTGATGGCACCCATATTGCCTTAGTGCCACTGCATGCCAGTGAACAAGTCTACCGGAATCTGAATCACTTCCATTCAATCAACATGCAAATTGTCTGCCTACCTGATTTATGCAACTCAAGCGCATGTGCCCGGTTCCCTGGTTCAGCCCATGATTCCTTTGTACTACAGAACAGCACAGTACCCCTGCAAATGACACAACTTGGATTTGAGAGGGCCTGACTTGTTGGTAAGTACAATCTGTCATAATATTGTCTGGGCAATTTTATGTTGTATGATCTAAAATATGTGTTGCATCTTTTGCCTCTTATCTTTGTCTTTCATCTAGGAGACTCAGCCTATCCCATCCAACCGTGGTTGTTGGCACCACTGAGGAATTCACCAGTGCCAGGAAAAGTCTGCTCTAATGAGACCCATGGAAGATCAAGGAGGCCACTGCACTAGGCTTTCGGGCTCCTGAAGGCCAGATTTTGTTGTCCGGACAAAACTGGTGGAGCCCTCCTCTACTCACTGGCTAAGGTGTGCCAAATCACCGTGGTCTACCGCATGCTCCACAACATCACCCTGCAACAGAACATCCCTTACAACCCAGAGGATACAGACCATGAAGAGCCACCAGCTGAGAATCCTGAAATGCCAAATGAGCATGATAGGGGTGATGTGGAAGGAGCTGACTTACGTCAAGATGCCATTGACAACTTCTTCTCATGACTGTAAGTATATCTGTACATTTACTCACTTTCACCGTTACACCAACTATTGATGTGATGAGTGAAGTATGTGGTGTTAATTTGTTAGGAAGAGCAAGCTCAGGGGAATCCAGTCCAAAGGTGTTTGTTGACCAAAGTTTTTACACATTTATTACGCTGTACAGTTTCATTGCTTATCTCTGAATGTTTTGAGAAACTGTGTCCTTCAAAAGTTGATGTTGCAATGTGTCTAGTCTGATAGGCTTAAATGGTAATCGTTTTGTTTTGATATTTTTTAGGTTTCATCACCATTGTCATCTTCATTTGGACATTTGAGAGTAATGACATTTGTTTGTATATGGTGCTGTTTTGAAGTTCAAAGGGAACATGGGCTTATTCTGGGACAGACAGGCACAGACTTTGGGTGTACAAATCGGGTACCAAGACAGCTTGTACATTGATTGAATGGAAGATTTGAGGACTCCATAGGACTTGTTCTCTGTCATTTGTTGGCACTAAGGAAAGATGTGTGCCATCATTAGCTCAAACTATATGTGGTGGTGGAGGCAAATCCTGCTAATCTCCCTTCACATGGCATAAATTATTATTGTGTCAAAAGTGTATGTAGCTCTTGATGTGTCTCATCAATGTAGGACATTTTTCTTGTGGAACACCACTGCAACTTGGTTGTGACATTCCACCAGATACTGGAGTGTATGTGAATCATCCTGTGCCCTCAAAATGGACTATTGCCATGCTTTTGTCTATTGGTGTATTAGATGAGTCATTCATATAGTGAGACAGTAAATCTGGCTCCAGATGTTGATATCAATAATTGATAGTTTGTCTACTGAATCTGTCTGTTTTAGCATACATCCCTTTGTTCCATGGCGCCAAAGTCTGGAACTGTAGATGTGCAAATGGTACTGGGTATTTGGGTTATAGATGTGTTGCAATGTTTTTGGAACACTATGACAACCAGATCTTTGTTACAGTTCAATAAAGCACTAGTAGCTGATTTGTGGTTTGTTTATGTCATTTCTGACATATGTGTGGCAAACTACCTACAAGGAACACATGTTGAATAGACAAACATTGCATTAGTTGACATTACAAAATGTATGATAGTTGGTAAACTGACAACAAATTGAAAAAAGAAATACAACAGCAGTCTTCGATGCTGGTATTTTGGGGTTTTCTTGACCAAAACCAAAACAAATGAAAGAGGGTGAAAAGAGATAACCGAACAAAATATGTAATGTCAGTTGTGGTAGATGAAACTATCATTGTGGAGCCAAATTTGTTTGAAGTCCAATGTCCTGGAATCAGAAAAGGTAAATGTGTCCATAAATAGTCTACAGAGTGAATGTTAGGCACACACTGGAGGAAATTAGGTGTGGTGTTTTTTACTGGTGATGGAGGTCTTGCCTCCCTCTCCTTATAGTTTGGGGGGACATCCCCTCCCGTGGAGGGGTGGGATCCACAGCTGCTGCAACTGGGATGGTTGCAGGTAGTTCTTTCTGTGGCTGCCGCAGATGTACTTGTGCTGTGGGATGATGGTGCTGGGCCATAGGAAGGGGTAGATGGTGTAGGGAAAGCCATGCACACATTGGTGAGGCTTTCCTGCAGCACCCCAGTCAGGAAGACCAAATTGGAGTTGTGTTTCTCCATCTGGAGATTGTGCTCCCTTTGCAGCTGATTTATCTCCGTGAGCTCAGTGATGAGCTGGCCCATTATGTCTTGAAACTGTTGGCTGGCTACCAAGATGTGGTCGATTGTGGCCTGGGTGATAGTGATCTCAGTGGCCACACTGTCCTGGCCCATAGGTTTCCTCCCATGTATACTACCCCCTGCTCTGTGTCCTTGATTCTAGGTGCCCTCTCCCACTGGGTCCTGGCTGGATGTTAGTTGGTGGTGGCTAAAAGCAAGTCAGGTCTGGGGGGCACAAAAAGGCCATGATGATACTTGGGACACAGGATGTGGAGGCAACAGTTGGCTGTGGTGTTGTCTCAGCTGGGGTGGGAGGTGCAGCTGTGGGCTGAGTGAGGCTGACTGGAGCCATGCATCCAGGCTGACCAGATGAGCAACGGTCCTCCTGCTTGTCCAGACTATCAGCAGAGTACTCCCTAGAGATGTGATCCTGGAATAGAGTGGAACCTCTCTCAGCTGCAGCTGTGGGCCCATGTGGTCTTGCAGTTGGAATTATTGTGCATGAAAAACAGCAAATTGTCAAAGTCTGGATTTTACATGTAAAAGGTTTGTAGCTAATACCTAAAGCAACATAAAAGGAAAATAATGTAATGATGATTCCTTTCAGTGGTATTGCAATGCTTTACACAAACAGTTTGAATTCCATTCAACAACTTTACATCAACAGGTAAGAAGATGTTCTGAAAATGAAAAATGGCAGTTAGTAAGTATACATGAGAAATACCAAACACTGGACACAACACAGTTGAGGTGAGGAATGTGAAAAAACATACCAACGCATAGCAGGCTACCTATCTGGCAAAGACACAACTTAGAAAGATGTTTATCATTGGTCATCCAATGAGCATTGTAGAGTACAATTTTGGAGGCCACCACTTACATTCAGCATACCACAGGACATATTTTTACATTTGTAGATTAATACATTTTGATTTGGGAGACAAATAAAATCATTTCAATTTCATAACAGGTAATGGACGACATAATCAATTGACCCCAAACACATTTCATGTGAGAGCATCACATAGGACTTGATGAATACTTGTCAGTTTAACCGCTTCACCGCGATCGGAATTCCGCCCAGGTGCTGGACATTCCTATCGCGGGTGTGGTCGTGACGAGCTCAGCTCGTCATGCGCACAGCCCGACCGCGCAGCATGACGAGCTGAGCTCGTTATGAGCATCGAAGGGGTTAACAGATATGGATGAATGAAAGTAAAGAGAGAACTAACAAATATGACATTGCAATCTTATTTTCACAAAACGGAAACGAGGCATCATGGTAGTTGTAGTCATTTCAATGTAACATTGCCATGACTTGCTAAATTGTAAGTTGACCATACCAGTGATAATATGCAACAAAAGGAGGGATACTATTTACAAAAAGAAACACATATGTAAAGCTTGTCATCTAGTGTACACAATCTTACAAGCACCATTGCATCATGTGGAATGTGATGGAGATTGAGACTTGTAACCTTAAACACAACAAAACACATTCCTACCAACAAGTGAGCATATGCTACAAATATATTTAGGTTTCTGTTTGTAAAAGATGGGAAACACATTGGCAGGAGCTACATTAAAAGCAAAAAGGAGATTTAGGTTTAGTGACACATTGAGAAGTGTAACTTACCAGTCTCCACTCAACCAGAGATTCCTATCATGCCTTCAGGGTACAGGATAGTGTGGACCTTGTCTTCCCAGTGGTAAAGGTTTAAAAGGGGCCTGGGAGAACCACCACCAGTCTGCCTGGCCTCCAGATGGTGCTTGGAGACCAGGGTACGGACCCTCCCCCTCGGGTCGTCACACCCCTTCCCAATCTCCTCCTGTGTGGGGAAATTGTTAGCTACAGCATTCACTCTGTTAACTATTCTGGTTCACATTTGGCTTTTCTGTGTAATGGTTGTATATTGGATTTGGGCTCCATACAATTGCGTCTCTACTCTACTCTGATGATGTCATCGACCATGACTGACAATTCCACCTCTGTAAAACATGGGTTTTTCTGCCCTGGCATTTCTAAATGATATTGATTTAATAAAATAACTGGGTTAAAACTGGGAAAAGTGATAAAAGGCACAAGTAACAGGGAGAGAGTAATACCACAGGTTCCTATGTCCTCTGGGCCGTCTGGAGGGTAGTGCTTGTGTGGAGTGGCAAAGGATCGTGGTCTGATATGGGGTGTGTTTTGTTGGGTGGTATGCAGGTGAAGAGAATTAGCCAACAGACATCAGGTGTGTGTATTTTGCAAACAACCAATGGCCACAGGAATAGTACATTCTGATCGCATCGTGCAATGGCACCCCGCCATTGGGAAACAGCCTCCAGGACACCACCAGTTCAATTGTGTGATCTAAATATGCTCAGAGCAAAACTGGCGCTGTGACTGCGATGGAGTACCAGCCGAGGAGTCCACCCCTTTGGCGACTGAGCCGTGACCGCGGAAGGTAACACTCTGTCGACGCGGACAGCGGCCCAGCGTGCATGGATCTCAATGTGGCGGGTGGAAACACCACCTACTCGAGGGTGCTTTTGGGACCGCCACCACAACGGTTCGGTGGTAAGACCGCCAAGATCGAAATCAGGCCCTAAATCATTTTGGGGAAGGTGTTGCACAGTAAATGGGTCACATTTACTATTCCCACTCCAGTTTAAACCATTTTGGGGAAGGTGTTCGACACTAAAGGGGTCACATTTACCATTCCATCTCCAATCTAAACCATTTTGGGGAAAATGTTGGACACTAAAGGGGGTAAATTAACTATTCCGACTCCAACATTAATCATTTTTGGAGAAGGTGATGGACACTGAAGAGTTAACATTTACTATTCCAAGTCTAATCAAAATCAAATTGGAGAAAGTAGTGGACACTAAAAGAGTTACATACAAAATACATACTCCATAGAAAAACATAACTATTTACTAATAAAATAAATAAACAACATTACTTATAACACACTATTTCAAAAAATAGATATTTAACATGAACCAAAATAATTAAATATGTTTTATTGAGAAAAAAATTAATTATACATGATATTTAGAGATAAAACAAAATGTAAATAAAAAACATAAACAAGATATATACATAAACAAAACTTAAAATGTCCTAAAATGTATTTACATTACACACAAAATATATGATTGAAATTAATAAAACATTATAAAATATATTAAGTAAACATCAGAAAAAATACAATATATTTACCAATTACTTGTTTTATGCATACATATACATATGAAATTTCTCATTACCAACAAAAACAGATTTTTAATGCATATAAATATATTTTTTGTAAATCCATCATAATAAGTAGATAATTTGTATAATTTACAGACTAAACATTATTTTTAAATTTATTAAATTATTTACAATTAAAATAAAAAGAATTTTACTCATAACTCATCAAAAATAAAAATAAAATGTTTTAGATTTCTAGACATAATGTAAAACAAATATAATACACTTAATTCTACAAAAATATAATTATCAATTGTATGTGTTAATATAAATAATGAAATTAATTTTACATATATATTTACAGTATGCAATTTATAATTTAAATATTTTAATTTTCCATTTTTTTAATTAAGTAAAAGTTATACATTTTGAATTAAATTCACAAATGTTTGGTTCAATTTATTATTTATCAATACATTTAAATTAATAACATCTCTTAAAATAATTAACTCATAAAAATGAAAACAATAATTATCAAAATGATAAATAATTAATTTGCATAGTAATGCAAATTACACATATAATCAAATTAAAATATACACATTTTAAAAATTCCCCCTGAACGCTGTTGCAGAACTTGTTCTAGAACAAACAGATCAATTGAAGGAATCAACCGAGCCTCTTGTTACAACTAAGTCCAAAACAGTACCAGGCAGTTCTCCAACAGGAGACAATTCCTTGAGAGGAAAGGGACTTAAAGGAGCTAGGTGGGCTAGAGGTAGGAAAAAGGAGGACAAGGACGGGGAGGCTCTAAATCTGGTCTCACTACCGTGGAGCGGTCCAAGAACTTGGCCCCAACTAGAGCCAAGGATGGCTGTGTTGCTAGTCACCTACACAGATGGGTTTCTTCTAAGGGTGAGGTTAAAGCCATAATTTCCAGACTGTCTAACCATGGCCGAGCAGATCCCCCAGCCCGCCATTCTGAGGAGAGGGAGTTACCCGGATCCTCTAGAACTGATTGCGAGTCTGTAAGGCCAGGCCTGGATCAATTTCCAGGCAACGAGGGAATCACGGGTGGGTCTCCCAATGCGTCCGACCACACCCCCTCATCTCCTACTCTAGCATCAGTGGGTCAATCAGATGGTGCGGCTGGGCTGATAGCCCACAACTTGAGACCTGACCACTACGAGAAACCCTCTCTAGCTAAAATCCTGCAGGCCTTAACTACCCAAAGAGTGGAGGCTCAAGAGTTCTATCATCAAGCCACTGCTGACAACCGTGATTTCAAACAAGCATTAATGGACGTTACTACCAAGATTGCTTCACTCACTTCAGACGTCTCTGACCTGCAGCAGCGGGTTATTGCCATGGAAGAATTTAGTGCTTCTGCTGCTGGATCTGTTAAAAATCAAGAGGCTCAGATAACGGCCCTACAAGCTTAGGTTGAGGATTTGGAAAATCGGCAGCGGCGAAACAACTTGAGGGTCTTCGGTGTCCCCGAAGGGGGGGAGGGCTCGGACCCCAGGGCCTACATAGTCAGTTTATTCCAGCAGGCATTTCCTGATTTGAGCGACTGGGATATGGACTCTCAGGTCCAGCAGGCGCACCGACTGCCACCCTTCACCTCACAACGGCTCCAGGGTAGGTTATCGCATCCTCACCCTACATTGGTTTGCAGTGGCAACTTTTTGCTCCGACAAGCGATGTATCTTAAAGCCCGCCCCACTACCCCCGTCAAGTTAGACTCACTGTCTATAATTTGTAGGTCGGATCTCTGCTAGGCCACAATGGATCGGCGTTGATGGCTTCGCCAGCTTATAGACCCATTTAAATCAGTATGTACACAGGTATTCATGCAAGGACCTGCTCGACTAAAAGTACTTAAAGATGGCCGGTCGTACTTTTTTCATACTGAGATGAATGCAAAGCAGGCACTTACTAGACGGGAGTCTTGCGGGCCGACCTGATGGGGGGCAATAGCAACGAAGAGGATTATAGTTCCTTGTTTTTCTTTTGAAGGGGCATTTTGGTGGACTGCACAGACTTGTATGGACTCCTCTTTTCACAGCTCTTTTGTCTTTCTTTCATGAATGCAAAATTTCCCTCTTCTTTTTCTACATGGTGCCGGTTTAACTTAGGGGTCTGGGGGTGGTTGGGAGGTCCGGCGGGGTTGGGAGAGGACGGGGCAGCCGGGAGGTCCGGTGGTAGCTCTCTACAGGCTGTCAGTCAATGACAGCAGGGGAAGGGGATGATTCCTTTCTGTAGGAACTGGGGGGTGGGTCTAGCTGGGTCGGGTTTGGGGTCGATATTCTCAGAGTTTGGCATTCAGTTATGCCTTTAGTATGCACAGGGTGGGTTGGTGGTGGTATATGGGCAGAGAAAAGTAGGAATGCTATAGTTAGCTGACACAAGGCAAAAGGGCAGAGTAAAGGGGGGAGCAAAGGAGGGAGGCCGAGGAGAGAAGATTAAGGTATGTCTCAGTTAAAAGTTATGTGCTGGAATGTTGCGGGACTAAACGAAGGGAGGAAGCGGCAATTAGTCCATGAGGAATTATTTGCCTTTAAGCCACAGATACTTGGCCTAACTGAAACCCACCTGGCCTATAAAGATAGGTCTATGTTGAACCAATTAGGGTTTTGATGTCTTAGTTTGCTCCTCCCAGTCCGTCTCGATAAGTGGAGTTGCTTTGCTGAAGTCTAAGAATCTGTATGCTACTATACTGCAAACTTTGGCAGATTCCAAGGGGAGATGGGCAATAGTGCAGTTGCTGACTTCTGGGCATATATTCACTGTATGTTTGGTGTACGGTCCCAACATCGATAGCCCTGACATATTTTATTTTTTAAGTACTGAATCATTGGGGTGGGATGGAGATCTGATTGTTATGGGGGACTTTAACTTTTTTATGGATCAGGAGATAGATACTACCAATAGAAAAACACTGGTTAGAATGCATAGAACTTGAGCAGCTATTGTCGAGCTTATGCATATTCATCATCTAGAAGATGCTTGGAGGACGCTCTGTCCTGCATTGCCAGGATTCACGTTCTACTCCAACCCGCATAAACAATATTCACATATTGATATGATACTGACCAAGAGATCCATTTTGGAGAACGCACATATTGAAATTTGTCCTAAAGCAACATCTGATCACAATCCCCTGGCGTTAACAATATGGAAACAGCAAATTGTAAGGGGTTCTCGCCGGCCTTTCTCATTTCCTCGGTACTTGATAAACAACCCCGAGTACTGTACCCATCTTAGAGCAGCGCTGGGTGAATATTTAGGTAATAATAAGGGCACTGCACCAGCCCACATAGTCTGGGATTGTGTGTGGGGCGTGGCCTGCAGCCGATGGGAACGGACACGAGCTGAGGAGCTCCGACTGCCGCTTCCCCGTAATCATCTATCCTGTCCCCCGGATCTGGCGGGGGAAGCCGAATTGCAAACCGAGAGACCCCTGGCAATGCCCACGAGCAGAAACGGGCTTTGAAATGCCTGAAACAGCGCCATTTGAAGCGCAATCGGAGATCGCAGGTATGGTGGAGACGGCGACAAGATGGCAACCATCCCGTGAACGATGCGGTGAACCTGCTGCGAATTGCTGACGGAGAGGCGGCCCCTGGCAGCGGAACCCGTCCCGCCCAGAGGGGAGCATTAGAGCACGGCTGTGGAGGTGAGGGCGCCTGAAAACAGACAATTATCTGGCTGCTGCGAAGTACGCTCGTTCTAGTGAGTGCGGCTACAAAATGGCACCCGCACCAAGGAGGACATAGTATGGTTGCCGCAGTGGATGGGCGAAACTCGGCGGTGGAGCATACCTGATCCCCCGAAGGGCCTGGTGCACTTTAAGTGACGGTGCGAGGCTGAGGTGCGCAGCGGTGACCGGGCAGCGCCTGGGCTGCACGAGAAAACTCACCTGCACCTTGCAGTTGCAGTCGAGTGGCACCTGGAGAAGGTGGCGGGAGTGTGCCCGCACGAGAGTGGGCTCGGCTGCTGGAACAGACCACCAGCTGACAGACGGTATCTGCCGGTGTCGACCGATTTGCCCCTGCCAGGATATTGGGCACAGAGGCACTACAGAGTAGCCCTGAGGACGCAGGGCGCTGTCGGGGCCTGAAGTTACTCCCCACTTGCTGTACTGCAGCTCCCCTAGAGAAGTGGCCTGGCAACAAGGCGGAGCCCACGTGGTAGGGAGACCTGCAGAGTTGCGGAGGGAGAAGCGGGGAACCTCGGCTGAGAAGCGCTCCACACCCCGCGCGGAACCCTGAGACGCGGTGCATGTTTGCGAGTGCCTGGTGAGGCTGACAGCGACTGTGGGGGACCTGCATTCCCCCGGTGAGACCCTCTGAGCTCTAACGCGGCAAGCGGGCTAGGCCCTGATGGGCAGATGGGGCAGTCGCCGCATAGCAGAAGGCCCAACGCAAGCACACTGGGACTGACTGGCAGTGGACGGCACCAGTGGAGACGCACTTTGCTCTGGGGGTGTCGCTGGGTACTGCTAGTTGAGTGGCGCTCAATTCACCGGTGATCTCCCCCCCAGGCCTGCAGCAGGAACCCATCTGAGTACTGGGGAGATACGCACAGAAGTTGGAGAGGCCACCAGCTGGTACAAGTCTTCTGGTCGCTGAGGAGCTGGGGTGTAATGGTGCACCACCCACTGCTGAATAGGAGTGCTGACGGTTCCTCACCTAGCTACGCAGAGCCAGTGGAGTCCTATGAAGGTGGGAGCAACAGTTTCACACCCATAAAGGGCAGATCCGGAGCCAAGAGCGGTCACAGAGCACGCTACTCCCGGAAAGATTTTAGTGGGCCTACATCCCAACATACGTAGCACTACTGCAGTGAGCAGGCGTACAATTGGGGGGTTTGTTAGCTGGGAACTCCTCATCAGATCACTGAACCCTAGCGGCTGACCAGACGTGCCCGGCTACCCCTGCGCGAAACGGCCCCCAGCATTGAAGTGTGCACCTGCGGCTGGCAGAGAGAACCCAATTGTAGCTCCAAAACGATGGGAAGAACACAGAAGAAGAGAGGGTTCAACATCCTCAGCGTGGATGCCCAGGTGCCCAGACGGACGACGAGGAAGAAGCCCTGGAACCGGGGAAAGACTCGACTCCCAGGAAACCCACATTGACCGACATCATGCAGGCGATTACGGCCTTCAGAGAGGTGCTGGAGGGGAAAATCGATGCGATCGGTACAGACTTAAACCTGCTAAAAGATGACCATCGCAAACTCAAGGAAAGGATGTCAACTAATGAAAAAGAACTGGGAGGCCTTCCGGAGAAAGTACACGGGATGCAACGGTCCCTCACGGACCTAGCAGCTAAAATAAAAGTGCTGGAAATGCGGGCTGAAGACAGTGAGGGTAGGTCCCGCAGAAATAATATCCGCATCATTGGAGTGCCAGAAAAAACGGAAGGGGCAACTATGATGCGCTTTTTAGAGGATTGGATCCGAGCGGAAGTGGCTCCAGAAGGGTTGTCACCCTTCTATGCTCTGGAATGAGCACACAGGGTTTCAGCGAAACCACCAAAACCAGGGGCCCCACCAAGACCAATAGTGGCACGACTGTTGCATTTTTGGGACAGAGATCACATCTTACAAAGGGCTCGCCAAAATCAAGGTCTGCAAATTGACAATAGTGCCATTATGATTTTTCCGGACTTCACAAGGGAGGTCCAACGGAACAGAGCGTCCTTCTTGGCTGTCAAAACAAAGTTACGTCAACTGCACTTGCCTTACGCAATGTTGTTCCCCGCACGACTTCGAGTGGCAGACCGCGCGGGAACTCACTTTTTTCTCACACCGCAAGAGGCTTGGAAGTGGCTCGAAATGCGCGGACTGATGACCCATCGCTCTTCCGCTCCGAACTCTCTTCAACAGAGCCCTAGCAGCAATAAAACTGGATCTAACGCCCCATCGCCCAGAGAACTTAGTCTGGAATGCCGCAAAGCATTGCAGGCCGTGGCGACACATAGCCAAAAAAGTCCCAGCCCTTCTTCGAGCAGGAGCGGACTGCACATTGGAAGATCAGAAACGTCACCAGACCACAGCAACAATGACAGCTTGGGAGCGGACTTGCCCAAGGTCACACCCCAGACTGCAGACGATCTCATGTGATGAGCATAATGAAGCGGTAGGCGCTGGAGATTTCAGAGGCACGACCTATACCCGTACCTAGTAGGGCTCTCAAAGACCCGGTTGTATGTCACACGGTAGTACAGGCCGTACATAACTGGTCCGAGGGTTGCTGTCTGGTTCATTTACTGGGGAGGCGGTGGTGTGGAGAATCTGGGTCCGAGACTGTGGGTTGTTCACCCCCGCAACTGCCATTGGATGTTTGTATGCTTCAGAAGCGTTTGGATGGGAACTAGTTCTCCGGTACCTGTCCTGGGGAGGGGGAGTTGGGGGCTTTCTGAGGTTGGGAAATGTTGAGGGGGGCCAGGCATGTCACGGGAGGAGGGTTTTTTTTTTAATGAGTGCAGGAAATTTCTAAGACAATGGGATCCCCACTAGGTTTAAAATGTATTTCGTGGAACGTGAGGGGGACGCACTCAATGGTACGATGTCATAAAAAACACTCATACTTGGTTCGTAGAGGTGTTCAGATCGCATTGCTTCAAGAAACCCACATTATAGCGAAAGAAGGCTCGGCATTGCAGCGTCGCTGGAGAGGTCAAGCATACTACACCACTTACTCCGCGTTTGCAAGGGGGGTCCTAATATTGGTAACGGCGGGTGTACCCTTTCAGTGCGCACTACAGATTATAGACCCAGAAGGCAGGTATGTGGTAGTATCGGGGAGACTGGATGGCAGGGACTTAGTGCTAGGTAGTATATACGCACCTAATTCGGACCAACCGGCCTTTTTCTCGCATATTTCTAGGAAACTGGCGACTGTCCTCACGGGTTCGGTGTTACTGGGGGTGACTTTAACTGCACAGCGGAAGTCAACCTTGATCGTTCTCATCCCCCACTCCCTGATGCGCCTGCACACAAACTGGCAGAGGCCCGCTGTAGCTGGCAACAGAAATGGGGCTTGATAGACTCCTGGAGGGCGCAACACCCTACGACCCGAGATTACTCCTTTTTTTCAGCCCTACATGAACTGCATGTTAGACTAGATGCCATATTGTGCTTCCCTGAGGTCCATGAGGGGGTTTGCAGCAGTAAATACCTCACTAGGACGCTATCTGACCACAATCCTGAGCTAGTAAGCTTACAATGGTCCCGTGTGCGACCCAAGATCCCCACCTGGCACCGGCGACCCGAGGCTTTAGAAGATCAAGTATTTCATGCAGCGATAGGAACAGCTATTACTAAGTACTTCCAAGATAATGCTAACACTGCAGCATCCTCCTTAGTGGAGTGGGACGCATGCAAAGCAGTCATTAGAGGGCGCTGTATATCAGAAATGATGGGCGCACAGAAGGTGCTCCTTCAGGACATAGAGAGGGATGACCAACGACTGCGAGACCTGGAAAAAGGTAGGCCTGAGAACCCGGACAAGCAGAAGGAGCTTTTGGAGTCTAGAGAGGCAGTGGCAGTGCACGTAGAGCGCCTACGTTGCTTCAACTACAAAAACTACATCACCTGTGCTCATTCGGAGAGGGACAAGTCGGGAGCCCTTCTGGCTCGGTTGGCTAACCCTGCCAGGAGAGGTACCGTGATCTTGGAACTTAGGGACCAGAATGGGGCGGCGAGGTACGACCAACAGGGCATCAATGACTTGTTCCTAGCCTATTACGCAGACCTCTACCGGAGTAAGCTGACTCCAGTGGAGGAGGATTTCCATGAGTTCACACGTGACGTGGAATTACCAACCCTAGGTGAGGACAGTGCAGATACACTAGGGCGAGAAATCGAGCTTGGAGAAATGAGGGGGGCTATTAAGAGCATGGCTCGAAATAAAACTCCGGGCACGGATGGCTTGCCAATTGAATTCTACCTAGCATACATTGATTTGTTGGCTCCCAGGCTGGTACAGTTATACAACGATGCAAAACGGGTTGGCCACCTACCTGCGACTACTAGGGAGGCGATTATCATACCGTTACTCAAACCGGGGAAGCCGCCATGGGATAAAACTGCTTATCCCCCGTTATCTATGCTTAACTTAGACTATAAAATACTAAGTAGTGTTTTGGCTACTAGCTTGCTCCCCCATATGACTGCCCTGATACATAAAGAGCAGTCCGGGTTTATCCCCACCAGAAACACGGCGCTTAACATTCGGTGCCTTCTGCGAGTCCTAGAGGCTGACTCTTACAGCGCAGACGTGGCGACGATCTTCGCCGTGGATATAGAAAAAGCGTTTGACAGCTTGGAATGGCCTTATTTGTTCCATGTGATGTGGAAATTGGGGCTGGGTGATGATTTTGTGGGCTGGACGGCTCTCCTGTATGCTGACTCCACTGCCAGAGTTAAAACTGGTGGGCTAATTTCGGATGCCTGCAGCGTGGGAAGGGGAACGCGTCAGGGGTGCCCCCTTTCCCCCCTGCTGTTTGCCCTGGCGATGGAGCCGCTGGCAGCGTGGGCCAGAGCAGGGCGGGCTTATCAGGGACTCAACGTACATGGGCAGATTCATCACATCGCACTGTACGCCGATGACCTATTGCTCTTTCTGGCTGATTCTGGTGAGGCGCTTGTGGGAGTGAAAAACTTACTACAGGCCCTCAGCGGGGTCGCAGGGTTAAAAGTGAATTGGGCGAAGTCTTGCCTGTTTCCTGCAAGAGAGGGCAGAATAGGCCCACAAGAAACTGAGGGGGTGACTTGGGAAGACAGGTGCCTGCCATACCTGGGCACACAAATATACCACACTCAAGAAGACATCCTAGAGGGTAATATAGGGAAAGCCATCAGGGGAGCAAAAAGTAACTTCGACTTCTGGGGCTCATTGCCGCTATCTGTGGCTGGCCGCATAGCCCTGCTTAAAATGGTCACTCTCCCGAGGTTATTATACTACTTCAGGACCTTACCAGTCTCGATCCCGACAAAGTACTTTGTCCAGCTCAGATCGATGATCACGGGGTTTCTATGGGGTACTGGCAGACGTAGGGTGGCGCTTGCTATTCTTATGTGACCAAGAGCGGAGGGAGGGCTAGCGGTACCTGACTATGAGACCTAATATTTATTTGGCGGCGCAATTTCAATGGCTCACGCAATGGGTAGCGAACAGTGTCAGGGGAGAGGAAGAGCGGAGAGAGGAATTTGGGTCCTTAAAACTGCCATCTCACATCATTTTGCGGCTGCCTGTCAGAACCACAACCCTCACCACGGAGCTTGACACGGCACGAAGGTGCTGGAACAGATACCTGCGGAGGGCTAAAATTAGACGCCCTTATGTGCCGGAAATGCCGTTACTTATGTGTACGGCCTTGCCGCATGGAGGCAGCTGGCGGGGGTTGGAGTTCTGGGCGGAACAGGGGTTGGCTAGCATAGGAGACCTATACGAGGAGGGGGCCATGATCCCGTTCAATGACCTACAAGCCCGCTATGACTTGCCTGGGGGGGATTTTCTGCTGTATACAGCCCTCACTGCGGCTATTCGGAAACACTGGGGAGGGGGTCTCACCGAGCCAAAAACGTCACTGGGCTGCCAATACGTGGTTATGGCAGCAGGTACATTCAAAGCAGTGACGGGCTTGTACCAGCGCATGACTTGGGGAAACGCTACTACCCCTGGCTGAACTGAGACTCAAGTGGGAAACTGATCTTGGGGAGGCTATCCCGGAGAAGACCTGGGGGGCTTTGGTAGAGAGAGCCTGGAAGAGCACCCGGAATGCCAGGTTCCAGTTAGTGCATTTTTATATCTTACACAGGGCGTACCTTACCCCGGAAAAGCTCAATAAGTATTTCCCAACCCAAACAGCGGCTTGCCCGCGCTGCAATACAGAAGGCGCATATTTTAAACATATGTTTTGGGACTGCCCGTTCCTGGGCAGCTATTGGGGGAGATAGTGACTTTACTGACTGATCTCACTGACAGAGAAGTAGAGCTGACCCAGAAATACTGCATATTACACTGGTTC
The DNA here is from genome assembly GCA_963921515.1 of Calotriton arnoldi. Taxonomy (NCBI): domain Eukaryota; kingdom Metazoa; phylum Chordata; class Amphibia; order Caudata; family Salamandridae; genus Calotriton; species Calotriton arnoldi. The sequence goes on along the minus strand of CAWUFW010017326.1, from coordinate 167,213 downwards.
CCTCACACGTCCAAAAATAAAGTCACGAGTAAGTTCATTGACATGGGTCTACTATTGGCCAAAAGAGATATCTCCATGCATTGGAAAGCGAAGCAGGGCCCAAGCATAGCAAGGTGGAAAGCAGAATTCCTTAAGTGGGCCGAATGCGAAGGTGTGATCAGGCTGAAGATAGCAAAAAGAACTGGGAGTGAGAGGGCACTTGATGCAGTGAGAGCTTGGAAAGCATTAGTTGTAGAGCTTAAATCCCCCAAGGACACTGAGGAAGAGGACTCCATAGGTGATCCCCGGGCAGACATAGACTAGGCTGCAGGCAGTTGAGGGAATCTTGGAGCCCGGAGACTCGCTAACGGAGACGGCATTGTGATGCCTGGATGAGATGCGATCCCCTATAGTGATACTCCAGTCAATGTCGACGTCCCGCCTGGGGTCCTGGTCTACTATACATTGACGACCGGGATGTAAGTGACATGGCTGGGGGGAGGGAAGGGTGGGAGTAGTTGTGAGATGGGAGTTTACAGTCGGGACTGAATGCAAGTATATGTGTAGAACTGCAAGAGAATGCCGAGATAACCGAACATACTGATCTGACCAACAATCTGAATGGTACTTGCTGCCGTACTTGTGTCCCAAGTTGGCTGATTGTAAGTTTGCTGAATGACAGGGGTGTGACATATCGACCCCATGCACCTTTTGTTAAACTCAATAAAATCTGTTTACAAAAAAAAAATAGTCTGGGATTGTATGAAAGCTTTCATAAGAGGGACGACCCTGAAGTTTATTTTGGCCCAGAACAGGCGTCTATTCCAAGAGTCAGACCAAAATCGCCACGACTGTCTTGAATTAGGGTGACTACATGCACAGGCAGCCATGGCTGGGGATACAACGGAACGGAAAATCTACTTGCAGCTTTTAGCTAAACGGTCCGTGTTGAATAGAAGGCTCACTGAAAAAATAGCTGCTAATTTTCATAAATTTAAAGCAATGCAGTACGAGTATGGGGAGAGGGTTGGTCGGCTACTGGCTTCACAGATTTCAGACAGGAAGTCCAAAACGAACATTAAAACGATTAAAGGGAAGGGTGGGCTGCTTTACAATCACTTGTCTGAGATAGTAGAGCAATTTGGAATCTTTTATGATAATCTTTATGGTGACTCAGTTTCAAATAAGAGTAGGCTTCAAGATTATTTGCAAGAGAGTCATCTTCCACGACTCAATGACGATGAACTTGCTATACTACAAGAAGACATATTGTCAGTCAAGGCGGAGGGTGCAATTAAGGCCCTGCCCTCGGGTAAAACTGCAGATGAGGATGCTATCCCATTAGAACTCTATAAAGTTTTTGCTAATATTTTGTTACCAGAGTTCACGGAATTAACCAAGTATATTTCTAATGGAGGGGAAGCTCCTGCTTCCTGGAGTCTTACTATTATCACTGTGTTTCCCAAAAAGGGAAAACCTTTGGAAGATAGAGGCTCCTATCGCCCCATCTCTTTAATTAACTCTGATGCCAAAATATTTTCCAAAATCTTGCCTGCGCTTCTGGCCCCTAATATTCACCAGCTTGTTTCTGTGCAACAACACAGGTTTGTCCCCGGCAGAGACACTGCATCTCACATCAATACTGCTATAGCTGCCCTTGACGTATCCAGCAAACTGAAAACACAGATCGGTATGATCATGCTGGATGCTGAGAAGGCTTTCGATAGGGTAGCCTGAGAGGCACTCTGGCGGACAATGTCTGAATTCCGACTGGGGATCCAGTTAATCTCTCTTGTTCAGAAATTGTACAAGAAACTGGTCGCAGAGGTTAAGGTGAAAGGCCTCTTATCTACTCAATTCCCTGTTCAGAGGGGCACTCGCCAGGGCTGCCCACTCTCCCCCTTGCTCTTTGCACTTTACATTGAGCCCTTTATAAGACACCTTTTGCAGAAAACTGGGATTTCCCCAGTCAGGTTGAATAATATAGAATTAAAGCTTACCGCATACGCGGATGACATTGCTGTTTACGCTGCTAACCCCGTTGAAGCATTAATTCATATAACAGACGAGGCCGAACACTTTGGCTCATTTTATGGCTATAAGCTTATTTTAGCTAAAACTCAGACAATCCTCAACTTTCATCTTGATATATTGCTAACATCTCTGGGGGTCACTAATACGGCTATATTTAGGTATTTGTCTTACCAGCCGGGTAGAGGAGCTAATTGCCCTTAACTATGAACCACTACTTAAATCTGTCACAGCTGCGCAGCTGGCATAGGCTTCCTCTTAGTATTCTCGGCAGGTGTAATTTAATTAAAATGATAATTTTGCCTAAATTCTTATACCTTTTTCATTCAATTCCTTTTTGGGTCCTAAATTCTTTCTTTAAGCGTCTCGAAAGCACGATAGACAGTTTCATATGGGGTTACAAACGCGCTAGAAGGGCTCTCAGCCTCATCAAATTGTCTTATAAACAAGGTGGCTTCAGGCTCCCAGACTTTAAGTTCTATTTCTGGGCTGCATTCGCAGGGCGGATTTGGAGCTTGTTGAGCGGGCTGAAAGCAGGACTGTCTTCATTGGCCTATCAATCAGCTTGATGGCCAACTATAGGATTCACCCTCTATAAGACCTCTGACCCTAACTACTACAAGCGGGTTGAATTCAAGGTGATTAGGGATATAACCTGGATCTGGCACGACATCTGCAAGAAATTCTTGTGGCCTTTTTTGCATTGTCATACTGTTTTATGGGGAAACTCAATTTTGCCGGACATATTCCAGGATCCTGTTGGAAGAACTTGGCTGTCCGCGGGCATTAACAGGCTTGGCCAACTATATGATAATCAGGGTTTTCGTTCTTTTATAGCACTTAGAGACGAGTACAGGCTTCCATATTGCTCCTTCTTTAAGTATTTGCAGTTTAGAGATTATTTTCTAAATGGACAAAGAGTATTAACCGCTCCATATACATCTGAAATATTGGTGGGGATATATAGGAATTCTGGTAGAGGCGTTATTGGTGCAGCTCATCGGAAACTCATCGCATCAGTTAATGATGATAACCTGCACATGTCTGTAAAATTAAGTCAGCTCTTGAACACTAATGTCACAGCAGTAGAAGTGCAGGAGTCATTAGACATCTTAGATAGAGCAGTAGTCTCCGTTAACTTAAAGCTGCAACAACACAAGACGTTTTTTTTGCTGTACTACACACCTAAGCTCATTTCAAAGTGGGCCACATCCCGATCACTTTGTAAGTAGTACTGTCCCAAATGTAATCTCTTTGCTGCAGACCTAAAGCACATGTTTTTGGATTGACCTTTGCTTAGGCTATTTTGGAAAGACGTATGTGCACAACATTATCAGTGCAATTTGGTCACCAGGAAATCTTTTTCGGGCTTAAGCACGAGGTCATTAATTCTGGGAGGGCATTAGTCTCTATTATCATAGCCTGTGCCCGTCTGTGTATCGCTAGAACATGGATAAATCTTATCAGTCCGAATGTTAAGGAGTTCTGGGCACTACTTAGACAGGTGTTTGAATCCGAGCTAGCTTTACCTAAAGTTAGAGGCCCTCTCGCTTGCTGTAGGTTTAGTAGGGTGTGGTCTAGTCTGCAATGGGATTAGTCATATACCTATTTCCATTTTTCTATGTACCTTATCGTGTAACATTATGAGTTACTGTAACCCTTCAATGTCATGTCAACTCAGTTTCTGTTTCTCCCTTATTAAGTATTGTAAGTACTGTGTCAATTTTATTGAGTGTCAAGAAAAAGTTTGGCTTTTCTCTCCATGTTTTGCAAAGGTATCATACTAAATGGCTAATAATTTTTTTTTAAAAAGGAGCTAACTGCTTTGTGATTGTGACTTCAACTTTATTTTTTGAAGTTACTGTTGCTTGTTAAAAAATATTATTAAAGCTCTAAGGATAGAGAACGTAAGTGTTATGAAAAGTAATGTGAAAGCCTTGCTTCTTCAAACCCTTTATACTGTAATTTGAAAGTTAAATGCAGTCACATTGCCCTGCTCTCTAAAAGATTATTGCACATGATCTCCAATGACACTCAGTGTATGCTGCACAATTTCAAGAGATGGGTGGAAAGGAATGCTTAAATAAATCTTATCCACTGGCGATTACTCGAGACCACATTCCAGTCCATCATTTTTTGCCCAGTGTGCTACCCTAGACAGAGGCCCACCTTCTGCAAATCAGTCTTGGTTCTGCTTCAGTAGGAGAAGTCCAGCTGGAACTGCCACACCAGGTCTCCTCCAATTGAGAAGACAACTCCAGACAAGTGTCGGTGTCAGGGCACTAAATAAATCTACTTACTTCATCCAAAGAATAAAGTCCAGCATATGTGGCCCCTATTCGGGCTACAGCTTCTGGCTTGCCACAGAGAAATCTCTTCAAGGACCCCGGCCTGCTCAACTCTTGCTGCACCTTTTTGGTACCTGCTAGTTGAGTGGCAACGTCCGGGCACTTGGTGGCTTTGGATCTTTCCATAAGCAGCCAGGCCTTCCAGCTATAAAAGAAAATAGAGGCATGTCAGCACAAAGAACACAACCCAACCCTCCACATTCCTCCATATTTGACATTATAAAAGGAGCAGTGGAATGGGAAAGGTGAAATACAATTAGCACATTACTAAGTTTTGGCGACAAGCTGGAACTTCACTAGAGTGCAAAGGAATTACAAATGGTCCAAAAAATATTTTCCTAGGTAAGAGCCCTAATTCATATCTGTTTCTGTAAATAGCAAAAACCTGAAATGTTAAGCCTGGGAGGAATGTGTGTGATTTCCGTTGCAAAAATAATGTGAAATACCAAAACATTGCACAAACGTACACCTTATTTTATGAAATGTTGATCAGAATTCTCCTCTACTTTTTAGTGCAAAAACGTCCTTGCTACCATTTTGGATGCAAGGAAGTATTTCATGGGAAAAAATAGGGCAAATCACATGTGACACCAACAGCAGCCACTCGTGTTCTGTTTGTGCCAATTGAGAGCATTAAAACGCATGAATTGTGAATTCCATTTGGTGTTATGGCCAGTAAATCCCGGTCCACAACGTCATTCCCCATTCCATGAGGTTTAGCTTATAATTGCCTGTTGCTGGTGAGAGTTACCACATGGCATCAGTAATTATGGGTGTGGAGTTTGAATCCTGATAGTACAGTGCAACTTGTAATGAGGACCCAAAAGCACTAGTCTAGTCCAACTTTCCACAAATCATGATGGACCCTCTTGTTTCATAGCATTTGTCCTATATGGAGAGTTTATTGAATAACCACACTGCAAACCACAACAAAAATGGAACCGAAACTTCATCTGAATAACAAGACCAGGCTGAGTTAATTTTGGTCAGATCTGTAGAATCAATGGTAAAGCCCTACTATTTGATCCCACTTACTGTTACTATTTTAGAAATTGAAGGAACCTGGCTTCAAATACTGAAAGAGGATAGACAATGTTAATTTTTTAGCCTTTTTTTGAAACACTAGAGCACCTTAGGTATATTTTTCTAGCAGTTTTGTAAAAGAGGAACAATTCTTACATTTACTTTTTAATGAAGAGGAATGTTGAAGCATTCAGTCAGCCATCCAATAGAATTTTCAGGGTAAATTCAATTGAATTATTAGTTGTATTATAAAATATTGGCAATTTGTTGATATTATTATTATTTTGCATAATTTAGTCACATGGTTATGTGAATTGCTCATTGCGATTAACACTTGCTAAATCTTCTGTAATATTTAAATCTAGTTCCCATTACTTTGTATCCCAATTTAATTTATGCATGTATTGATTGGTTTTATAATTGTTTTATGATTTGCAATCACATACAATGAACTTTTACTACTACTGTAACTAACTCAATATTCGCATTGAAGACAAATACCTCAGCGACTCCTAATAATGGGTATTTTTCATATGCTGCAGCACAGAAATCACCACTATTTAAACTTATGAGAGATGGTGATCCTGCCTCCTCGCCCTCTTCAATCTCCAACCGAATTGTATACAGTCAATCACAGGAGTCAAACTAGAACTGTTGAGTTCTTCATGGGCTTTTGGGATGGGTGCTTGACTGCTTCATCTTCTTTTTTGACAACATGAATTTGTACCTGTTGGTGAATCTAACTTGTAACCAAGCTGGATGGCTTTAAGATATTCTTCAAGGATCTATTCCAGCTTGCACCTTCTTCAATATTTACAAGTAAATGCCCAGCTTTCTGCTGGAGTTATGAAGGCTTTCCATTTAAAATTATGTGGATGGCTCTCCCTCATACTTAATCTCTACTACCAAGGGCCTCTACCTCTTCAAATCTTATCTGGAAAAGATCCAACCATGGAAGTCAATGTACTACTTCATGATTAATTTTCCACTTGGTAGGATACTGTTAACTCTTTACACACAAAAACTCTTCCACATTTGAACCATCATGGTTGTAAAAAAATATATATATATATACAAAAATATAATTCTATGGCAGGACCGGAGGCTCAGATTATGCTTTTCTTTCCACGCTTTAATTAATATACCAAAAACACAGCAGCCAGAAAAGCACTAAAATTCATTTTTTGCTCCAAATATAAGCAATATAAAGAGAAAAACAACGAAGTCCAACAACGGAACTACAAATCCCATGAGTCCATATGGGGATATGATAGTATAGTCCTTCTATAGTGTCAGTACTGGATAGATAGGGCTTCCATCTTGTATAATCCTCCTCTTTCTTCGCTGCTTCGCAGCCAGTTAAGTTCTTATTTTTTTCACCTTCCTATATTGTGTGTTATCGCTTAGATTCTGTGCTTTTTCGGTGCAGCAAAGAGTGGGCTATTGTTATTGAGGGGAGCGTATGTGTACAATTCTGTGCTTGTCTATTTTCTTCTCAGATTCCCCTTACGGCCGCGGGAGCGTTGCGGCGCTCTTACGCGGCCGGCCCACCTGCGGCGGTGTTTCCCGCCCGCTAGGGGGAGCTCTTGCGTCTCGCTGCTCTTGCGGCGCGGTTTCCCTCAGTTGAGGAGCCGCGCTGCGTTGAGGCGAGTCGCTGGAGCCTGTCCCCTTGCCGCCACACCGTTACGCCCTCAGGGATCTGTACTGTCACAATTCCCTCATTTCACGCCCACTGGGTCTGTACTTGCGGTTTTACTGCGTAATCGCCTTCGGGCAGGTTTGCACAGTTTTGCCAGCGTTACGAGCGCGCCGGGTGGCGGATCAGCCTAGTCAACTTTTGAGGGCCAGCGTGCTCGGGGAAGGTGTAGCCCCTACCGGCTTTGTTCCGCATCAATAATCTTGCAGTCCTCAGGTCTGCCCACAAAAGGTTCAGCCTTAGTCTGCCACATCATTTGCAGGGGCTCCTTTTCCCTGTTAAAGGTATTGTTCCTTTGTTTTGCCTTACAGTCTTTCTAACTGACACGGTAGAGAGATGGAACAGGGTGCTTATTACGAGGAGGAAGAGTCCAGTCAGTACCTTCCGTTAGACGACGATTTCTTTGAAGCAGTGGACAGCTCTATCTTTAGGTGTGTCACTGAGGTGGTGGCCCCCATGGAAGAGCGGCTTTCCAACCGCATTATTGCAGAATGCGCAAGATTGGCGCAAGCTCAACTAGGGCCCGTCAACCCTGCTTCCACTCCTTTGCTTGAGGGGGGCCCTCCTCCGCCTAAGAGGTTATGTGATGAGGGGGTCTTGGATGGGGCGCAGGGAGTGGACAAGGATGCCTTTGAGCACCTGAGAAGCGCTTTATTGGCAAAAACTGTTCCACTTTCCCCTGCGCCACCCCCAACGCCAACGCCTCAGGGTTCTACTGCTCCTGGTTCCCCGTCTAATTATGGTGGTTCCCCGGCAGAAACAGACGATGAGGATGGGGCTTCGCGTTCTTGGCGCCCGGCCAGTACGATGGCCACGTTGCCTCAGGATGACTCGGGTATGCTTAACCCGGACGACATTGTTCACCCGCGTTCAGCAGCCTGGGCACCTGGTGATAAGGTGGCTAAGTTCGTGGTGGGCCGTCTCCGCAAGCCGCTTGAAAAGGAGGCAAGGGGTTGTCTACGGGCGGAGTGTCCACGACCCACACTGGACGGGAAAGTAGCCCTTACTCCAGAACTCGATGCAAAAATGGCTACTTTCCTCGCCAAATATATGAAGGACCCCCGTAAGGGAATTGATCGTTCCTGGCGCTCCTGTCAGGATAAGCTCTTGGACGCCATAGGACCCTTAACTAAGATTTTAGATATGGCAGAGGAGGCTAAGGTGACGGGCTCTGTTATTTCCCCCGATGTTCTCTCAAACTGGGCGCAGAGGGCAGTAATTTTTATGGGTAACGCCAATTGCGCCCTGTCGACCGAATGCCGGCGCTCCCTTTTGATTAAGCTTGACCCAAAGCTGGGTGATTTGGCCTCTTCTGAAGCTGGCGCGGTGGCTCAAGGGGGTCTCTTCGGAGATCCTTTCGTAAAAGAGTTGGGCAAGTTTGTAGCCACTTTTACATCCTTGGACAAGGCCCGGTCCAATATATTATCGTTTTTCCCAAGGGGCCGGTATCGGGAGGGCCCGAGCGACCGGCCGTGGCTGTTAGCAGAACAGTAACAGGGGACAAGGCTCCAGGCGAGGGCAGTATAACTCCTCAGCCAATTATACCAACTTTTACCCCACCAGGGGGCAACGCTTCAGAGGCCGGGGCGGCTTCAAAAACAACTCTGGCGGTGGCCAGACAAGCGGTAAGTGTTATGCCTGCAGAACAAGTGCATATTGGAGGTCGCCTTGCGGCTTTCCAGGATGCTTGGGCGGAGATCACATCGGATGCTTGGGTCTTACAGACCGTCAAAGGTTTTCACATAGAATTTTACGATCTCCCGCAGCAGCAGGCACTGCCACACCCCATTTCTTTTTCCGTTGCCGATGCCCAGCTGATCGACGAAGAAGTAGCCGCACTACTCAGGAAGGGGGCCATTTGTCGATCAGCTCGGCACCTCAACGGCTTCCTCAGCAACATTTTTTTAGTGGACAAACCCGATGGGGGGAGACTTCCGGTGATCAACCTCAAAGAGTTCAATGGGTGGTTGGTCTACCGACACTTCAAGATGGAGGGGATTCATCTCCTCCGGGATGTCCTCCTCCCCAACGATTGGTTGGTCAGGCTGGATTTGAAGGACGCCTATTTGGTGGTCCCAATCCATCCTCCGCATCGATGGTTCCTCCAGTTTTGCTGGAGAGGTCAGGTTTACGAGTTCACCGCCCTTCCATTTGGGCTTTCATCAGCACCCTGGTGTTTCACAAAGGTGCTTCACGCGGTCATAGAATTTTTAAGAAGCCAGGGCGTGCGGATGATAGTTTACTTAGACGACATCCTTCTCATGGCCCAATGCCCTCAAAAGCTAACGGCTCAATTGCAGATGACGGTTTCCCTCTTCGAGAGTCTCGGTTTTGTCATCAACGGCGAAAAATCAGTCCTTTCCCCGTCTCAGAGGCTGGTTTTCCTCGGCTTTGTCGTGGACTCCGTCCACTCCACCTTGAGTCTCCCATCGCGGAAGATGGCAAAAATCCGTCACATTTTGAAACAAACCATTGCCAAGACTCACACTTCTCTCCGTCAGATTGCCCGGGTTGTGGGTCTTCTTTCCTCATCAGTTTAGGCAATCTTTCCGGGGCCCCTTCATTACCGTGCCTTGCAACGCCTAAAAGCGTATCACCTCAGGAAAGGTCTATCCTACGATCAAAAAGTTCCCCTCGCCACAGACATCAAGGAGGAGATGTCATGGTGGCTCGCCCACATGGAGGCCTGGAACGGCCGCGCTATCTTCGGTTCAACTCCGGACTTAGTCATCGAGTCGGACTCCAGCAGATCAGGATGGGGTGCCCGTTGCGGACAATTCTCCACCGGCGGCGTGTGGTCATCAGAGGAGCAAAAGTTGCATATCAACTGCCTGGAGCTCCTGGCGGGGTCGTTTGCAGTTCCCTGCTGGACCAAGGATCAGGCCAGTTCATGTGTCCTGCTCAAGATGGACAACGTCTCGGCGGTCCGTTAAGTCAATCGCCTGGGAGGCCTTCGTTCCAGAGCCCTGGCGGACCTAGCAAAGGACTTTTGGGAATATTGCCTTGCTCAGCAAGTCTCCGTGACAGCGGAGTATCTCCCAGGTCGAGTCAATCAGGTAGCGGATTGGCACTCCAGGTACCTCAGAGACTCCAGCCGCTGGAAGCTAGAGGTTCAAGTTTTCAACTGGTTGAAAGACCTCTGGGGTCCTTTCTCGGTAGACCTTTTTGCGTCTCGCCTCGACCATCAACTTCCGCGTTTCTTCAGCTGGAGGCCGGACCCTCTAGCGGAGGCCACGGATGCATTCCTCCAGGACTGGAGTCAGGAGCAGGGTTATGCATTCCCTCCTTTCTCGATGGTGGTCAGAGCGGCAGCCCGGATCCGAAACCTGGGAGGGGACCTTGTAATGGTGACGCCATATTGGAGGTCTCAAGTTTGGTTTCCAGTTCTTCTGGAACTTTCTTGGGATTCTCCAATCCCACTCCCCCCTGCTCCCTCATCTTCACAATCCGGACGGAGAACAACATCACCTCATTCTCCAAGGCTCTCTCCGCCTCATGGCATGGAGGCTTTCAGGAGACGGTGGTCGCTCCAAGGCCTTTCGGGACCGGCTCAGACGCTCTTATCAAAGGCCTGGGCAGACAGTACCTCAAAGCGCTATCGATCCGCGTGGACCAAATGGATGCGTTGGTGTCTTCGACGGGACTTGGATCCCGTGGTCGCAGGCGTCGTTCCCATTCTAAACTTCCTTGCCGAGTTGGCAACAGACGGACTGGCGTACCGGTCTATTAATGCTGTGCGTTCTGCGATTTCTGCAGCACATTGCCCGGTGGATGGGACCCCGGTGGGGGAACATCCGTTTGTCTGTCGGCTTTTGCGGGGCATTCGCCTATCTTTGCCCCCGGAGCCACGGTATTCGGCTCTCTGGGACGTCAATTTGGTTTTAAACCTTTTTCTTTCTTGGCAACCCAATAAGTATCTTTCATTGAAAGAGCTTTCAGCCAAGTTAGCCATGCTTTTATGTCTAGTTTCCTGTCGCAGGGTATCTGACGTTCGCGCTTTGGATATTACAGCAAGAGTCTTCTCCCCAGACGGGGTTGTTTTTACAGTGGGCCAGCGTACTAAGTCGTTGTCCCGATCGATTTCGTACCCAGCCTTTACGGATGTCCCTAAGCTCTGTGTGGTGAATTGTCTGAAAGCTTATGAGGACATGACTCTTGAATTTCGCCCTCCAGGCGAGCAACAACTTCTCATTGCATTAAGAAAACCGCACAAAGCGGTCTCCTCCCCCACTATAGCCAGGTGGGTGCGATGGGTCATGCAGGAGGCTGGCATTGACACAAGGTTGTTTGGAGCTCATTCCGCCAGGGGTGCAATGGCCTCTAAGGCTTTTTCTCTTGGAGCTCGGTTAGAAGACCTAATGCGAGTAGCGGACTGGTCTTCTGATTCCACCTTTAAACGGTTTTACTTCAAACCCGTGGTGGATATTGCTCATTTGGTGGTAAGTAAGCTTTGAACTAGCATAATCTGAGCCTCCGGTCCTGCCATAGAATCGAAATTTGCCTAGCATATGTAACGGTAAGTTTCAATTCTATTAAGGACACGGAGGCGAGGATTATCCCGCCCGAGGCACCTGCCTTGTGTGAACCCACCCGTATTTGAGTAAGTAATAAAGTTTCAGCGTTTTTCTTGTAGTGCACTGTTTGTTCAAGGTTCATTGTCAATGTGCTCTTAGTCAAATTAGTCTCTTGGAATCTTACGTGCTGTCCCTCTCTTCTAGGGAATGACGGTTCAAAACAGGACCAGTGATCGGTTGGCGTGCTCACGCGAAGAAAGAGGGGGATTATACAAGATGGAAGCCCTATCTATCCAGTACTGACACTATGAAGGACTATACTATCATATCCCCATATGGACTCATGGGATTTGTAGTTCCGTTGTTGGACTTCGTTGTTTTTCTCTTTATAATGCTTATATTTGGAGCAAAAATGAATTTTAGTGCTTTTCTGGCTGCTGTGTTTTTGGTATATTAATTAAAGCGTGGAAAGAAAAGCATAATCCTCGCCTCCGTGTCCTTAATAGAATTGAAACTTACTGTTACATATGCTAGGCAAATTTCGATTATCGATTGTATGTGTTAATATAAATAATGAAATTAATTTTACATATATATTTGCATTATGCAATTTATAATTTAAATATTTTAATTTTCCATTTTTCTAAATTAAGTAAAAGTTAAACATTTTGCATTAAATACAAAAATGTTTGGTTCAATTTATTATTTATCAATACATTTAAATTAATAACATTTCTTAAAATAATTAACTCATTATAAAAATGAAAAGAATAATTATCCAAATGATAAATAATTAATTTACATAGTAATGCAAATTACACATATAATCAAATTAAAAGATACACATTTAAAAAATGTCCCCAATCTTAGCCCCTAAGACCCCAATGTCCCGCTACTATAACACAATAACATAAAAATTAACTCTACACATTAAAATACAAAATTTACAATTTACATAAATAAATTATTTTATTAAACAAAGTAATCAAAAAACTTAACAACTAAAATAGAACAAAATACAAAAAAATATAAAACACATTAAAACAATAGTCTACACAATATTTAATTGAATTATATTTTTTGCACTGATATTAAAAACAACACTCAAAACAAAATACTTACCATCCATATTACTATCCACAATATTTTTGACATCCTGATATTCTTGGCACGATATTTTGGTATCACAATATTTTTTATTTTATATTCTTTTTGATAAACTGTTATGATGGTTGGGACGGCGGTGGCATGTACATTTGGTGGGTGGTAGTCTGGGTGGCTGACAGATGTAATATCCTCTATCACCCTCAAGGATGGACAGCCTCTGGCCAAACTTTAAATCAGGCCCTAAGTCACAGCCAGTGAATGAGGGCCCAGATGCAGGTAAGTTCAAAGACTCTAACAATTCAGGGTCCCATTACGATGTCGATCGGAAAGGCTCCGAATGGCATTCTGTTTTTTGTAATCTGTGTTGGAACCAACCAACTCGGAAACCTTTCCGAATGCCCGATTACGATACAAGGTAACCGTTCGGTCTTTCCGACTCGGTTCTGACCGGTATTCTGAGAGTCCGAGTCGGTCGGAGCCGAATCGTACAGCTCTAGTGGACCGCGTTTCCGACCGAGCGATTACGATGTCGGATTCGGACAGCCTTTCTGACGCGGTTTGACTGACACGGATCAGCTGTCAGAAACCGACTTTGGTGGCCTGTAGCAGCACCCCCTTCACCCAGGGGCCTCCAGTTGGGGCCCGTGGGGGAACCCATGTGTCCCCTCTTTCCAACCATGCACAGTGTGGCAGGCACCATGGGGTACGGCTGTTCACGGACCGCCAAACTCGTAATAAGGCCCTAAATCTTAATGTTTTTTGCAGTTTAGGCACATGCTTTCTGCTATGTTAAAAAAGCTTTTTAGTTTTGAGAGACTGATAAGTCTATCTTAATAAAAGAGGTAAGTTTTTACTCCTAAATAGAGTGCTAACTTGACATGAGAAGGTTAGCACTAAATTGAACAAAATACCAAGTTCTTGGCATTTGTCCCTAATTATGGGCATCATCCAGCATCTGTGTCTATAAGACGGAGAGTATTCAAGTGTTGCTGCAGACAAGTGATGTGTAAATATTTATTATTTATTGTTTTTGGATATATGTGTACATATGTATGCATATACAGGATTCACTAAGACTCATACATAGACATACGGTATTGTACTTCATATTTATTTCTTCATGGGTAGGTTTTTGACAAAATGTACACATTATTTGTATTCACAAATTTGGATGGATACATTTCTGTGTACAGAAATGTAAATGGGGCGAATAACCAGAATCTCTGTAAATTGGTTTAGATGTGTTCAACTGCATGCTCCAAATGAATGAGAGCAACATGTGCAAAATCTATAGAGATGCACGGAAAATCTAGGTCAGAAAATCTGACTAGTAGATGCTCCACTGTGTTTTTTGCTGTCATGCTAAGGGTCTGAATCGTGCACCCAGAGAGAGTGATTGAGGTGAGGCAGGGGAGGCAAAGCTAAAGAGGGACTCATCAGAATAAAAGTCTCAATCACTGCTGTGTTTGTCCAAGCATCTCTTTGTGTGCAAGTGTATGTGTGTGTCATTGGTTTGCTGATCCCATCTGGTCCTAATCTTAGGTCTGGCACTTGTTGCTGTTAAATCTTTAGGCACTGTAGCTATTCATGGCATAATGCTTCCCACACTTGGCACATCAATGGTCCCAGCATGATAGTGGTAATTTGCGGACCACAGATGGTTCAAGAACCTTTGTTTGCAGACAATCTACAGACTAATGGTCCAGCTATCTCTATATTTCTAAATTTGATTAACTGGTCAGCTCAATTGAGGCCTACAAAAATAATTTGTTGACCACTAATTACTTGAAACCTACTAAATGTATTTACATCAAACCAAGCAAGGACACATACTTAAGTGAAGTTCTACTTAATGGCAGGTTTGGTGTAATTTCTATCACCTGATTTTTCAGTAGCATAGTTCAAATCTTCCTAAGAGAATTAACATAAAAGCCCACTTTCTGACTCCCCATTTTGTGCCCTCTGCTTGACTGATGTGCACAAAATTTGCCATGCAAAACTCAAACCTGATCAAATCTGACCTAACCAAAACTACACAGGCTGAGGATGGGCATCATGACCCACTTAAAGCTTGACCTCTTATGAGTCTTGGCTCCTTCTCACACTGAACTGTGGCAATAAATAGCATATTGCATTATATGCATTATATGCATCTACTAATCTGCTATATTCACTCATAAAAAGAAAGGGTAAAGTTAAGGTATGTTTAGCTTTTTTTATAACATCTTAATAAACCATTAGTAATTCACTTAAAATACACAGTTAAAGGGCAATTGTGAACTAAAACCGAAAAACATATTGAAATTTGCAATTTACGGTTAAGACCACAAACCCAAACTCGCACAAAACACATGAAAACCATAATTTGGACACAACATTCAATGTTCATGATCTCACCTTTGATGCAACAAATACAATTTCAAATGTAGAAATTAATCTTAAAGATAAGATTACATAGCATATTACATGTAACACTATGAAAGAGATCATTGTGAATGAAGTATTATTTATTTCTCTGAGTGTGGCTGGTATTTCTTTCTGCTGTGCTTCTAGGTTTTGTTACTTATAACTATTGTGAACTTAGCCCAGCATTTGTCTTATATATTAAAACACCTAGGGTCACTCTTGCCCCACCCATCTGAGCCTGGTGCTCAAATCAAACTACTTTCCCCTTAACGCATCCATCTTTTTTTTCAGGACCTGAGAGTGAGATCGCGAATTCTGTAATTTTTGTTCACGTAGTGCCAGCCAATCAGAGAGCTTTGGGTCCACATGCCTATTTTGGTTTCATGGATCTGAAATGAATGAGAGGAGAAAAAGCTCCCTCATCTAATTGGATTAGTTTATTTTTTTAATTTGGGTCCATACAATTGTGTCTATGGAACACAAGCAACCCAAGATCAGGTTGCTTGTTGCTTGTGTTCCTGATCAGAAAGGACATGACTTGGGAGTTTAGGTTTGACTGTTTCTATTAGAGCAGTACCAAGGATGAATTGCATATGGCTAGGTCAAATCTGAAGTAGCATAGTGGAAAAAAACAATGGTCTGGAATGCCACCCTGAGCGATCGCAAGTGGTTTGACTATTTGCAAGCATTCCTTCCATCACCTTTTGTTTGTATGATGTAACACTTATAGTACCCAGTGAATACGCCCAAACATTGGTTGCCCTGCTTACTGTGCCACTGGAACCAAGCTGGATCCAACATAAGAGGCCCAACTGGGCTGAAATCGGTCTTAGGATGCTTGTCTTCTTGTTTAGAGATGGACTAGCTTGGCAGTTCAGGACAGGGCTTTTTCTGTTGCAGTAGGATCAAAGGCTGATTCGCATATGGTCTAATCTGAGGTGGCATAATGGGTAAAAGAATGATGGTTTGGAATGCCACTCTAAGAGATTGCCAGTGGTTAGACAATTTGCAAGCATTCTTCCCATCACCTTTTGCGTTTTTTTTTTTTTTACAGAGTTTTATGTAGCGCGATCTTGACCCGAAGGTATCGGATCGCTTTACACGAGCACCAGTTGCATTACATGAGGACACATTCATTTTTGTTAGGCACTGGGAGATTAAGTGATTTGCCCAGAATCACAGGATGTTGCGCATCCTTGCCGAGACTCAAACCCGGTTCCCCAGATTTGAGGTAGACCGCCCTAGCCGTTAGGCCAACTCCTTTCCCCATATGATGCCAAAGTTATTAGCTTCACAGAAAGCGTCTTTTCAATGCAAAATTAGACCAAACTATTGTGACAGATAGGAGATTGATGCCTCAATAAGGTACATGCACAGTTGCCACAGTGTAGTCTAAGTTAGATCAGAGCTTCCATAGAAAGATCACTTTTTCTTTCACTAATAACTTTAGAGCCATTTGAAAAATCTTCACAAACCTTTCCAAACAAAGTTCATCAACCTCTGCTCCTTCCTTGAAAATTTGGGGGTGATCTGTCAAGCGGGGGCTGAGAAAAAGGGGGAATTCCAAACACTTTTTCCGCATGCAATTTCCATAGGGAAGTTTAGACAAGGCCACAGTTAAAACTGCTGAATGGAATTACACCAAATTTAGCAGAAGTGTAGATCTTTACTCAGAAAGCGTCCTTTTTGTGATTTGTTGTAAATCTTTTCAGTAGTTTTGGAGAAATTAAGGTTCAAGATTTATAGCTATATTGACAGTTGGCTGAAATTCAATAGTTCAAGTCTTCTGATTGGCTGGGGGGCCTTTTTAGGAGTGAGCGCTCTGATTGGCTGGCCGCAACACGACTGGAAAAATAGCAGTGGCCATCCCCTGTTCTGCAAAGGCTTTTTAAGAAAAAGTATAAGGGGTCAGGGTTGGAATACCCTGACCACCTAAACTCTTGCTGGGAAGTCCCACAGGAATCTCCCCCCAGTGCCAAAATGAATGTATTGTTTTTTTTATTTTGTGTCGCAGTTCCTCAATTTTTCATTAAAATCCTCCCGGAGCGGGTCAGGGCCCGGGGTTCGGCCCATTTAGATTTTGTTTTATAATTTTAAAGTGGGGTGTGGTGTGCATATTGCACCACTTCCAAGAGCCATTTAATGGGCCCGGGACCGCATCCCCTAGGGCCTGAAGCAGGTATTAAGTCCTGTGGACCCTGTCCTCCAAGACAACTGGTAGATTTACTTCCCTGCCCACGAGAACGCAGTCAGACAAAAGTGGATTGCTCCCACCTCCTGCCGGGCGGGAGCAACCTGAGCTGTGGCCTGCTCCAGCCGGCACCTGATGATGGGTGCTGGCTGGTGCGCTGTGGTCCCCTGTGGGCTAGTGAGTTGTGGGAGCTCTGGCTGGGACCAGGGCACACAAAAAAAAACCTGTTGCCGGCTCCCACGCTGGCGCCCAGAATGGGTGCTGGCTGTGGAGATAACGGAGCTGCAGGGAGCTTTGGGCTTCCCCTACAATATGGAAACTGCTGGTGCCCGAGGTGGGACCCAGGCATCCACACAAAAAATACTAAAAGGAATAATAAATGAGCTTCCAGAGCTGCACATTTATTATTCACTACTCCCGGCAAGGAGTGCCTCAAAATGCCCTTTGACAGCTAATTTGCATATGTTTTACAGCTTTATAGTGCCCCAACCTGGGCAGGGCCACCACCAACATGATACACAAATGTTGCCGGGGGCCACAGAAATTGCAGCATCTCACCAGAAATTGTTTTTTAAAAGAAACCTTATGTTTCCTCAGGTGTATACAGCGTGACCCCAGGAAAAGTGTATGATTTTTGCAAGCATTTCTAGAGCTAGATCGATTGTTTCTTCAGCTGAGGATTGCAGGGTCGCCTTGTAGTTACTCTTATCGCTGCATGATTCGGCCTGAGGAGTAAAAGAAAGACTGTGGCACTGTTTAATTTTTTTTAGAATATATATGTTTTATTTAACCCCTTCGCTGCTAGGCCTTTTCCCCCCCTGTGCTAAGCCTTTTTTGGCTATTTGGGGTAGTGCGTGCTAAGGCCCCTGTAACTTTTTGACCACATAAGGTATCCACGCCAAATTTGCGTCCTTTTCTTCCAACATCATGGGGAATGTAAAGGTACCCAGGGTTTGTGGATTCCCCTGGAGGGGTCCCAGAAATTAGCCAAAATACAGCTAAATTTCTTTTTTTTTGTTGGAAAAATGGGAAAAAAGGGCTGCAAATGAAAGCGTCTGGGTTTTTCCCGGTATCAAAAAAGGGTTTGTGGGGCTGAAATCACCATTTTCCTAGCTTTTAGGGACTGACAGACTTTTGTCAGAAAACCAACATTTTTACACAGTTTTGGCATTTTTCCGGGACATAGCCTATTTTTGCTATTTTTGTGCTTTCAACCTCCTTCCAGTTAATGGTAGAAATGGGTATGAAAGCAATAATGGATCCTGGAAAGCTATACATTTTAGAAAAGTAGACAAAATTCTGAATTCAGCAAGGGGTCATTTGTGTAGATCTATCAAGGTTTCTTTATAGAAACTAACAGTTAAATATAGGAAAAATTGAAAATTAGTTGAAAAAAACAGCCTTTTGTGTCAACGTTTTCACCTGTAACTTCTTCTAATTATGACAGCTCTTTGAAAGCAATATATCGTTACATCCGCTGGACCTTACTGGTTGTGGGGATATATGTACTTGTAGGTTCACCAAGAACCAGACGAACCCAGAGTAAAAAACTGAGCAGCAATTTGCAATGGCTTTTTATTATGTACCGGGTATATAGCAATTATTGTGGGAAAATGTATACATGGAAAAATCGGTATGAAAGACACCTATGTATTTCTGAAATGGGAACAAAATATAGAGTTTAGAAACAGTAGATATTTGCACATTTCCGAAATTGGGAATACTCATACTAGCATGAGAATTATCGGTCATTTTTAAAATTTAAAATGACTTCTTTTTTACACAATGTCTTTCATTTGGAAGGCAGAAATGCATCGAAAGTCAATAGGTAATAACAGTTGCTTTACAAATCTGAATTACCCTAAGTCTCCCGATAAAAATGGTACCTCACTTGTGTGGGAAGGCATAGTGTCCACGACAGGAAATGGCTCAAAACCCAACGTGAACACACCAGATTTTCACAATGAAAAATTACCCTTTTTTTGCAAAGTGCCTAGCTGTAGTTTTTTAACCATAGCTCTGCCGGCACCTAGGGAAACCTAGCAAACCTATACATTTTTGAAAACTAGACACCCAGGGGAATCCAGGATGGGGTGACTTGACTGCCTCCCACCAGGTTCTGTTACCCAGAATCCCTTGCAAACCTAAAACATTGGCAAAAAAATCACATTTTCCCCACATTTCTGTGGTGGAAAGTTCTGGAACCTGCGTGGATCCACAAATTTACACCCACCCCACATTTCCCAAAGTCTTCCGAGAAAAATGGTACCTCACTTGTGTGGGTCGGCCTAGTGCCCGCATCAGGAAACGGCGCAAAACGCAACGTAGACACACCTCAATTTCGCAGTGAAAAATGACCCTTTTTTGGCAAAGTGCCTAGCTGTAGTTTTTGAACCATAGCTCTGCCGACACCTAGGGAAACCTAGCAAACCTATATATTTTTGAAAACTAGACACCCAAGGGAATCCAGGATGGGGTGACTTGACTGCCTCCCACCAGGTTCTGTTACCCAGAATCCCTTGCAAACCCAAAAAATTTGGCAATAAAACACCTTTTCCCCACATTTCTGGGGTGGAAAGTTCTGGAATCTGCATGGATCCACAAATTTCCACCCACCCCGCGTTCCCCAAAGTCTTCCGAGAAAAATGGTACCTCACTTGTGTGGGTCGGCCTAGTGCCCGCGACAGGAAACGACACAAAACGCAACGTGGACACACCTCAATTTCGCAGTGAAAAATTACCCTTTTTTGGCAAAGTGCCTAGCTGTAGTTTTTGAACCATAGCTCTGCCGGCACCTAGGGAAACCTAGCAAACCTATACATTTTGAAAACTAGACACCCAGGGGAATCCAGGATGGGGTGACTTGACTGCCTCCCACCAGGTTCTGTTACCCAGAATCCCTTGCAAACCTAAAAAATTGGCAAAAAAAACACATTTTCCCCACATTTCTGTGGTGGAAAGTTCTGGAATCTGCGTGGATCCACAAATTTCCACCCACCCCGCGTTCCCCAAAGTCGTCCGAGAAAATTGGTACCTCACTTGTGTGGGTCGGCCTAGTGCCCGCGATAGAAAACGGCACAAAATGCAACGTGGACACACCTCAATTTGGCAGTGAAAAATTACCCTTTTTTGGCAAAGTGCCTAGCTGTAGTTTTTGAACCATAGCTCTGCCGGCACCTAGGGAAACCTAGAAAACCTATAAATTTTTGAAAACTAGACACCCTGGAGAATCCAGGATGGGGTGACTTGACTGCCTCCCACCAGGTTCTGTTACCCAGAATCCCTTGCAAACCTAAAAAATTGGCAAAAAAAACCACATTTTCCCCACATTTCTGTGGTGGAAAGTTCTAGAATCTGCGTGGATCCACAAATTTCCACCCACCCCGCGTTCCCCAAAGTCTTCCGAGAAAAATGGTACCTCACTTCTGTGGGTCAGCCTAGTGCCCGCGATAGGAAACGGCGCAAAATGCAACATGGACACACCGTAAATTTCGCAGTGAAAAATGACCCTTTTTTGGCAAAATGCCCAGCTGTAGTTTTTGAACCATAGCTCTGCCGGCACCTAGGGAAACCTAGCAAACCTATATATTTTTTAAAACTAGACACCCAGGGGAATCTAGGATGGGGTGACTTGACTGCCTCCCACCAGGTTCTGTTACCCAGAATCCCTTGCAAACCTAAACAAATGGCAAAAAAACCACATTTTTCCCACATTTCTGTGGTGGAAAGTTCTGGAATCTGTGTGGATCCACAAATTTACACCCACCCCGCGTTCCCCAAAGTCTTCCAAGAAAAATGGTACCTCACTTGTGTGGGTCGGCCTAGTGCCCGCGACAGGAAACGGCGCAAAACGCAACGTGGACACACCTCAATTTCGCAGTGAAAAATGACCCTTTTTTGGTAAAGTGCCTAGCTGTAGTTTTTGAACCCTAGCTCTGCGGGCACCTAGGGAAACCTACCAAACCCACACATTTCTGAAAACTAGACACCCAGGGGATTCCAGGGAGGTATGGCTTGCGTGGATCCCCCAACGTTTCCTTACCCAGAATCCCCTGCAAACCTCAAATTTAGCTGAAAAAATCACTTTTTTCACACATTTTTATGTGGGAAAGTTGTGGCATCACCAGGCTGACACAAATTTCCTACCACCCAGCGTTCCCCCGGGTCTCCCGATGAAAACGGTGCCTCACTCGTGTGGGAGGCCCAAGTACCCGCGACAGGCAAGGGCCCAAAACGTAGTGAGGCGACATCAAAATTGCCTATCTCAAAACGACCTGGTTTTGCAAGGGGGTACCCTGGGTTTTGGCCCGGTGCTCGGCGGCCACCTAGGAAACCTACCAAACCCACACATTTCTGAAAACTCGATACCCGGGGGATTCCAGGGAGGTATGGCTTGCGTGGATCCCCCAACGTTTCCTTACCCAGAATGCCCTGCAAACCTCAATTTTAGCTGAAACATTCACTTTTTTCACACATTTTTGTGTGGGAAAGTTGTGGCATCACCGGGCTGACACAAATTTCCTACCACCCAGCGTTTCCCCGGGTCTCCCAATAAAAACGGTGCCTCACACGTGTGGGAGGCCCAACTACCCGCTAGAGGCAAGGGCACAAAACGTAGTGAGACGACATCAAAATTGCCCATCACAAAACAACCTGGTTTTGCAAGGGGGGTCACCTGGGTTTTTGGCCCGGTGCTCGGCGGCCACCTTGGGAAACCTACCAAACCCACACATTTCTGAAAACTAGACACCCGGGGGATTCCAGGGAGGTATGGCTTGCGTGGATCCCCCAACGTTTCCTTACCCAGAATCCCCTGCAAACCTCAATTTTAGCTGAAACATTCACTTTTTTCACTCATTTTTGTGTGGGAAAGTTGTGGCATCACCAGGCTGACACAAATTTCCTACCACCCAGCATTCCCCCGGGTCTCCCAATAAAAACGGTGCCTCACACGTGTGGGAGGCCCAACTACCCGCGACAGGCAAGGGCACAAAACGTAGTGAGGCGACATCAAAATTGCCCATCACAAAACAACCTGGTTTTGCAAGGGGGTCACCTGGGTTTTGGCCCCGTGCTCGGTGGCCACCTAAGGAAACCTACCAAACCCACACATTTCTGAAAACTAGACACCCGGGGGATTCCAGGGAGGTATGGCTTGCGTGGATCCCCCAATGTTTCCTTACCCAGAATACCCTGCAAACCTCAATTTTAGCTGAAAAATTCACTTTTTTCACACATTTTTGTGTGGGAAAGTTGTGGCATCACCGGGCTGACACAAATTTCCTACCACCCAGCATTCCCCTGGGTCTCCCGATAAAAACGGTACCTCACTCATTTGGGAGGCCCAACTACCCGCGACAGGCAAGGGCCCAAAACGTAGTGAGGCGACATCAAAATTGCCTTTCACAAAAGGACCTTGTTTAGCAAGGGGGGTCACCTGGGTTTTTGGCCCCGTGCTCGGCGGCCATCTAGGGAAACCTACCAAACCCACACATTCCTGAAAAGTAGACACCCGGGGGCTTCCAGGGACGTATGGCTTGCGTAGATCCCCCAACGTTTCCTTACCCAGAATCCCCTGCAAACCTCAATTTTAGCTAAACAAATCACTTTTTTCCCACATTTTTGTGTGGGAAAGTTGTGCATCACCGGGCTGACACAAATTTCCTACCACCCAGCGTTCCCCCAGGTCTCCCGATGAAAATGGTGCCTCACTTGTGTGGGAGGCCCAAGTACCCGCGACAGGCAAGGGCCCAAAAGTAGTGTGGCGACATCAAAATTGCCTATCTCAAAACCACCTGGTTTTGCAAGGGGGGTCACCTGGAGCAACCCTTGCCCAAGGGGCCACTCCCAACAAACAAATCCCTGGTGGTCTAGTGAGCCCAATTTTAAAAAAACATGGCTAGATCTGCCCACCAGACACAGCCACAAACATTGCCCCCAAAGGAGAGCGACCCTTGACCAAGGGGTCACTCTCCACAAATAAATCCCTGGTGGTCTAGTGGGCCCAATATAAAAAAATGGCGAATTCTGCCCCCCATGGGGGCAGACAGCCACAAACAATGCCCCCAAAGGGAGTGACCCTTGCCCAAGGGGCCACTCCCCAAACATTTCTGATGGTGGTCCAGTGGGCAATTTATTTATAAATAATGGCGAAGTCTGCCCCCAGGGGGCAGACCAAGCCATGCAACATTGCCCCAAAAGGGGGAGCGACCCTTGCCTAAGGGGCCCTCCCCCCAAACAGAAAACAGTTGTCCATTTAAAAAATTAAAAAATCCCTGGCGTCTAGTGGGCATTCCTGCTGCACGATTGCACGATCGTGCAGCAGGAATGCAGAAAAGAGGCATCGGGGGAAAGGAAAACCCTTTCCTTTCCCACGATGCCTCTTTTGTTTGAATCCTCCCCTCCCCAGAGCCAAAACTCACCTCTTTCTTCCCCGACGCGCTGAAAGCAAATGGCTTCCAGCGCGTCGGGGAAGAAAGGGAAACCTCCAATGACGTGTATAGGGGGTCGGGGGGAGGCAGGGGAAGGGCTTCCCCTGCCTTCCCTGGTAAAAATACCCAGATCGGCGTCCCACGGGGGGAGCGCCAGCGCTTCCCCCGTGGGTGGGTGCCATGACGAGCTGGACTCGTCATGAGCACACGCCCACTGTGTGCCATGACGAGTCTAGCTCGTCATGAGCACCGAAGGGGTTAAAGGTTTATTGATAAATATTGCAATGCTTGTTATTAATAATAAATAGCTTTGAATGTGGTATTGGATTCTATTGGTCTTAATGTTTAATCATAACACTATTGTTCTTATATTGATGTGGTGATCCCTTGACAAAGCCAATAGGGTTGCTTTGCATATTGATGTAGTGACCCCTTGACAAAGCCAGTAGATTAGCCTTATTTAAAAAGATACCTTTTCATATTGTGATGAGTGCTGTCATTGGCTGGCCATGCAATGGAGGAGGATTGCCGTCCCCCCAGGTGGAGTTCGGTGCTTGGCCTGTCCACCACAGGCCAGTGACATTTTAGTTATATTTGATAGTAAGATTATACTTTGCGTTAAAAAACCCTAGAAATGAATTTAAAAAAAACAAAGGTTAAAGTGACGCTATAGTTAGGTAGGTTAATAAGTTATTCGTTTATGTTAAAGAAAAATTAGAAATGCAAAGAGAAAACCCTCGAAATTCATGTTAAATTAATGTCAGTTAAAAAATAAAATTTTACACTGAAACTCTTCTGTGCTTCTTTATTAGTTTTACAAATACAGACCATAACTATGAGGTTTTTGAATACAGACTGAACTATATAAACAATTAATCGTTCTTTGGACTTGAAAATGCCTGGCCTTTACTCCATTTAATTATCAGCTTTGATGAAGTCCGATAGGATGAAACACATGTCAGCTGCCCTAGTTGTTCTAAGAACTCATCTGCTCATTTGTACATAATAACAACTGTACTACTGTGACAACCATCAGAGAACAATAATTTGATTCTTTTGGTCTTAAACTCAACTTAAGACTCATCACTTACTGTATGTGAACTACTACTCTAATACTTATGTAGTGTGTGCCTTTTAGTATCCGTTTGCAATGTGCCCTCAATTTGAGCCCGCACTTTGCACCTTAGGTAGCAGGGTATTTGTTTGTTCTGAGCACGTATTGTTGTCTCACCGATTGTTTGGGTTCATCATACATGTGTTTTCCTCTTGCTGCCGTACACTGTATTTAGAATGTGCAACTGCATCTAGTCACTGCTACCACTGTAATAGCACTCATATTGAGAAAATAACAGGGAAAATGGACGCAATAAATGAAACATTAGCGGAGTTTGTGTTAAAACAACTTGGCATGGACACTCACCTTACCAAGATTGAACAGCAGACAGGACCAGTCACAAGAAGCAAATTCCTTTCTTAAATCGGAAATATGAGGACAAAGAAAACAGATCACGCTGATTCAATCTGATGATTACAAGGGTTTTGGAGTGTGCTGAGTCCAGGAAAAGTAATCTATTGGATTGGGCAGCACAGCTGTTGTTAGACTGTTTAGAAAATTAACAACGCCAATGGGAAATGATCCCTGCATTATCAATTGCTAGAGTCTACCATGCTCCTTACTGTCTCCTTAAGAATAGTGCCAAACCACGTGCGATCATAGTCTATTTTCAAGACTATAGAATTAAAGAACAGGTCCTGGTTGGAGTATGACAGAAGAGAAATTATAGTGCTTTACAAGGATTTACTTTTACCATTTTTCAAGAGTTGGCCTGGGAAACCGCTAGCAGACACTGCGACTTTCATGCTCTAATCTCTGAATTCCAAGTACTTGCAATTCTTACTTCACTTAGAATAGCAAATCTCTGAATCAACTAGCATGGCCAGTTTCATGACTTTCCTGCCCAAATGAGGAACATCAATTCATTACTCAGAGACAATCTAAAAACTAATGGATTATTAAGTATTCCATATCAAATGTTGCTAGAGAAAGGTTGATCTGCCCACCAGCAAGACGGATCTGGGAATTAGAATTGGGAGGGTAGACAGGAGGGTATGGGTGTGACCAAGAAGATTCAGGCAAACAGTATTTTCACAAGTTTTACTATTTCCATAAGTCCTGATCTGACAAATAACAAGATTAGAATAGTTACTTTGAAGGCAAAAGGGATTATTGCCTCGATTGAAACAGTTCAATCTGAATTACGGAAGCTTGTCCTGATATTGCCTGTTTACAGGAGAGCAGAATTGCAGCCAAAGAAAGAGCATTGCATATAAAAAGGGGAGACAATGGTATATACATATATATATTTACTAGTGCTTCTATTCAGAGAACCCTTATTTAATTTTTCCGCACTCCATTTCAGGTCTTTAGAAACAAAGCAGATCCAGGAGGAAGGTGGTTCTTGGTTACAGTTAGAAGTAATAATGCAATCTTTAATCCATATGCCCCCAATGTGGATGAACCTGCAATGTTTTATAAATTTGAGGATTTACTCACTTCTATGGCCAGATTGGTTGTGCTGCTTGGAGATTTCAACTGTATCCAAACACAGACACCAGATACCACTAATCCTGCAACACGTTCCAGAATGCACAGCGTACAACAAGCCATTTTGGATATTACCCATTCCTTTGCTACAGTATATCCTTTGGGATGACAGAATCCCACAGCTCAAGCCTTTTCTTATTTTCACTTGTTTTCCAATAAACTTGAATTGATAAATTTATAGTATAGTATAGAGCTTCAGGTCAGGTCTTTTGTCACCTTTCATTCTACATGGATGTGAAACCATGACCTCCTATCGTTGGAGCTACAAATTTCTGCTGGTGCCCCAACTCTGCGGATCTGGACATTCCCCAAATAACATATTCAAGATTCTTTCTTTTTGTGGAAGCTTCCACACTGCTGAATTTATTACAATTAATTTACATTAAGCTAGCATACAAATAGTGTGGGATGCCATGAGAGCTAGTGTTCTTGGTTTCACAAAAGAATATAGCATATGCATGAACCAGCTTTGCAGGGCAGAGGAAGGGACCCTATGTAGGAAACCTGCAATGTTAGAAAACTACCATCAATTTTTAGTTGCTAATATGGAGTCTGGGTAATGCAAATTATGGCATGAAAGTCTTTTTATTTCCTCCCAAATAATACCCTGATCATTACTGTTCACACTCAAAACCACCTAGTGTAACAGAAACACATGATTTGAATGCGCTGACAAAATAAGGACCTATCTCTCTCTCCAGACTAAAATAACAATTATTGGTAAATGCGTTATGTTTCGCCTATGGGATTAATAGTAAGCTGTTCTTTGTTATAAGTTGTAGCTTGGTGAGCAGGTGTGCAATATAAGTTACTGAAACTCCGAGTTTTTTATTGAGAAAGGCAATATATTGTGCCAGTCTAGTAAGCACAGAGAGAGGCGTCTAGAATTGTTAGAAATGGGCATCTCTAGTTGGCAGTGGTATGCACTCTGTCCAAGAAGGGACCCTTCCTTCTAGTCAGGGTAAAAGGGATTATACACCCAAGATAACCCCTGCTCACCCCCTTCGGTAGCTTGGCACAAGCAGTCAGGCCTATCTCAGAGGCACTGTGTAAAGTATTTGTACATAACACACACAGCAACACACATTGAATACACTACAAATGGACATCACACCAGTTTAGAAAAATAAAGTATCTTTATCTAAACCAAACAAGACCAAAACGGCAAAATCTAACATGCACAACTCAAAATACTACTTTTAAAAGGGTTTAAGTAATTCTGTCCATAGAACTCTATGGAAGCAGTGTTTTCACACATAGTACTTTAGATGCTTTAAAATCCACAAGGTAAAACAGCTGCAGAGGAGGGAAGTGTCGGAAAACACTGCAATGCGTTGATTCCTGAGTCCCTGGGTAGGCGATGCGTCACCTCTACTGCTCGCAGGAGAAGTGTTGCGTCGAATGTGTCGCAATCCAAGGCAGTTCTGGTCTACAGGTAATGTGGTGGAAAACTTGGCGCACAGGTGCGATGCATTGAAATCCATATGCGCTGGAGGTCGATGCGGCAGCAGCAAACAGGCGAACAGGCGCTGCGTCTATTTCTTCAGCCACGGTCCCACGATGCGTCGATTCTTTCCGACACGCAGCAGGACCTTCACTGGAGTCAGTGCGGGGGTCTCAGACTTCAGAGATACAGTGTGCTGAACTCAGGTTGTGGCGGTTTATTCGACTGCAGGCAGGCGCTGTGGTGATTTCTTCGTCCGCACGGAGGCATTACTTGGAAACTTTGCCTGCATGGCAGTGCTATGTCAGAAAAACAGGCACCTGAAAGACAAAGTGTCGATTTTCAAGTCTTTTGTAGCTTTTGGCAGCAGGAACCACATCCAAGGGCACATCCAAGGCACATCCAAGGGCCCAGAACTGGTATTACCACCACTATTGGCACCACTTGGCAGGTCAGAACTCCCAGCAGTGGAGTTCAGGGATGCTGCTGGTGAAGTCTTTGATGGCCCTGAGACTTCTTAACAGGAGACAAGCACACACAAGTTCTTGGAAACTTCTCAAACAGGATACACAGCAAAGTCCAGCCGTTTTCCTCTCCAAGACAGAAGCAGCAACTGCAGGCCAACCAAGCAAAGCAGCACACAGCAAAGGGGCAGTAATCCTCCTTACAGCTCTTCATCTCTTCTTCTTAGCAGAGTCTCCTCTTGATCCAGAAGTGTTCTAAAAGTCTGGGGCATTAGGTCCAATACTTATACCCCTTTTGGCTTTTAAAGTAGGCATTCCTCAAAGGACAACTCCTCCCATCACTCTAGCTCAGGAAGGCCCATCAGCCTGGAGATGGGCTATCAGGATATGCAGGGCACACTTCAGCTCCCTTTGTGTGACTGTCTAGAGTGAATTCACATCCAGGCGCCTGTTAGTCTAAATGAGGCGTTGATTTCACAGGCAGGCAGAGGCACAGGATGGTTAAACAAGTAAATGCCCACTTTCTAAAAGTGGCATTTTCAAACACACAATTTAAAAAACCACCTTCACTAAAAGATGTGTTTTTAAATTCTGAGCTCAGAAAGCCCAAACTCCATATCTCTAGCTTTTCCCAATTGAGTTACTTGTAACACGTGACAAGGTAGCTCCAATGATAGCCTATGGGAGAGCTAGTGCTTGAAATAGTGAAAAACAAAACTGGTAGTATTTCACTATAAGGACATGTAAAACACAGCAGTATATGTCCTACCGTTCACATACACTGCGCCCTGCCCATGGGGGTACCTTGGGCCTACCTTAGGGGTGTCTCACATGTAGTAAAAGGGAAGGTTAGGGCCTGGCAAGAGGGTGCATTTGCCAAGTAGTCATTGGCAGCTTAAAACTGCACTCAGAGACACTGCAAAGTCAGGCCTGAGAAATGTTTACATAGGGCTACTCATGTGGGCGGCACAACCAGTGCTGCAGGCCCACTGGTAGCATTTGATTTACAGGCCCTGGGCACACAAAGTGCACTTTACTAGGGATTTACCAGCAAATCAAATAAGCCAATCATGGATAACCAACCAGAATCACAATTTACACAGGGAGCACTGGCACTTTAGCACTGATCAGCAGTCGTCAAGTGCATAGGGTACATAAACCAGCAAAGACAAAGTACAGCATGACATAAAAATACAGGAGGTAGAGGCAAAAAGACAGGAAACCACACCAAGGATGCCAGGTCTAACAGGAATATGGACAAACTACACAAAAGACACTAGTCAATAGAACAACAACATTGAGACATGTGGTAGTATCGGATACGGGTCACAAGGAAATGTATGCGAACGGATAACACATTGGGGGTTTCTTCAAGTATAGCACATTACACAAAATATAATTTGCGATATGCATGTTGTGTTAGCAATCTGCATCTACGGGGCACATCATCAACGATCTGATATGCTTGCGAGCTAAGCATTTTTATATACTAATCCGGTCTTAAAGAACAGTAGCTTCCAGAGAGGAGACAGATATTGACCCAACAATTGTGATTAGTAGGAATCAGTGTATACGTAGAACCTGCTTTTCCATATCTGAAAAGTTGCGCATTAAGAGTCAACAAGAGGGAGCTTTGCCGGGAAAAAAGAAGGCAGAATAATTGCACGTACAGAAAATCAGAATTTCCCCACTGACACTTGGAAGCAGGCTTTTGTGTGGGGAACCAGAGATCACATTTGTAAAGGGAGCCTCATGGGAGCGCACCATTTAAAACCAGGAAGGTCTCACCTTATGCCAAACTTGCTATCTCAAATAAGGAACTCATGCTGGGAACAGTGTGATTACAATGGGGAGTACTGTATTCGGTTCTTGTGCTAAAATATCTCCACCCAATATGAGTAGTCCAATATGAGATTTAGATGCATGTGTGGAGCATGGACACTGCCAAACAGACAGGCTTGGAAACATGAAGGGAGTGACCTGTGCATGTTACAGGGTACACATCTAGCGTTTCTATGCAAATCATGTAATCTCTTTGTGCCTGTGAAGTGCTCCAATACCTTCGTTGGAGTTCGCGCTATGTCTCAAATAGCACACCAATGTAGCATATCAATGCAGCTAGGGAAAGATAAGAAAATGTAAACAGTAAATATATGCAGCGTTAACCAAAAGAAAAACAGTTCCAACAACTAAACCGAATGGGAATGAGTAGTTAGGTCACGGAAACTGATAAGAGATACACAGAAGGGAGAACAGGCTTCAACCAATAGAAGCAGAGGAAAGCAAACTGGCAACCAAATGGCCCAATAAGAAGTGAAGGCAGGATATAAGTCCCTTTTAAGTCCCTTTTAAGATATATTTAAGATATATTTAAAGCAATAGATTTCACAAGCAGAGCGCAAGCGCTGTGCAGGCGAAACCTAAAAAGCACTGATTTAGGAGTTATTGAAATTTCTACCTAAAAATGTAATTCAAGGACTTAAACTGATTGGTATGATAAATCCAACAACTTGCCAATGTTAGATTTATAATAACTATCACTGAAAATAATTTATTAAACTTTATTTTCTGTAAGGCAGAACCCAGACTTCCACATGCCCTCTGCTGATTGGCTAGCCTCAGCCAGGCTCAGCCAAGCTGTCTTAATGAGGTGCCCCCTGAAAACCTACCAGCCTCTGGTGTGCTCCCTGACTGGTTTCTGCCAGCCTGCCACCCGAGACATTGTTCTGACCTCCTAGGGTAAGGGAGTTTTGCTCTCAGGAGACCCAGAACAAAAGCCTGTCTGGGAAGAGGGTGACACACCCCCTCCCACAGGATGACCTGCTGATTAGCCGTCCTAGGCCGGCAAGCTTCAAAGAGCTGCCACCCTTGAAATGCAAATCTGACTACCTTCACAGGAGAGGAAGCTGGCCCCCCTTTCTCCAGAGCCCCCTTGGCACGTGGACAGGCGGGAAAATTAGCTACTCAGGTAGGCATGCCACCCACAGGCTAGTACCACCCCTAAGGTGGACTAAACTGAGGTGGACATGATTTTTCAGAAGTAGCCAACTTTGTGATGCCATACTTAGGAATTCTGGGACAGGGTTATCCCCACTTTCAACAGGAAGTGGTCATACAGGAGGCGTAGTGACCCCAAGGGTCAGTAGCCCATTGGCTACTACCCTACACTCTCCTAACACCCCTACATTCAGTATTTAGGGGAGCCCCTGACACCAGAAGGGCAGATCCTGATGGCCTGAAGAAAGAAGATGGACGAGAAGAGTCAGACAGCAAGAACAGAAGACCCAGCAACTGACTTGGCGCCAACCCTGCCGGCCTGCCTGCTGACTTCGCCCATTGCACCAAAAGTCGACTTGTCCTGCAGCTGCTGAGTCCCCGAAATCCGGCAGACCAGCCAGCCTTTGCCCAGGTACCAAGACCTCCTGAGGGACAGCGGAACTGCTCCTGCAGACAACAAAAGAAGGACCAAGAGGACTCTGCCACTGCCAAAACCCGATGCCACCAAGCACCAATGCACCCGAGCCCCCCAGCCCGTGTCAAAGTGGGACAACGGTGTTAGCACGGTCCACAAGCCCTCAAGGTACCGAGTCCACTGTGGAGTGAAACCTCGTGAACTTCCTGACGTCGCCTGCAGCCTCTGTTGGCAGGACCCCTCAACTGTGAGTGTTGCTGGACGGAGAAACCCAAAGACCCTCTGCACCCAGATACCCTGTCCCGTAGAGAAGAGGACCAAAGGTGCCCCCACATCCCCTAACATCGCAAGAACCAAAGTCACTCATTTGTTTCACCGGGCTGGTCTCACAGACCCCTCCT
Organism: Calotriton arnoldi; assembly: GCA_963921515.1. NCBI lineage: Eukaryota > Metazoa > Chordata > Amphibia > Caudata > Salamandridae > Calotriton > Calotriton arnoldi. The sequence goes on along the minus strand of CAWUFW010017326.1, from coordinate 135,161 downwards.
GCAGCCTCTTTATACCATGACCATTTTCCATAGGATAGCATTGGGCACCCGACACTGCTTTGCACCTCTACACCCGGCTAGTCTAGTGCCGTTGGTGGTGTTCTGCTGGTGCTGCCTTGGACCTTTCCCACCACTCACCTTAACTCCTGGAGAAGGGTCCAGTTAGTCGCTGTACTATACCTGAAGGCCGCATTGACTTTTTTCCTCCCATAGGATAACATTGCAGCCTTCAGAAATTGCACTGTGTCGAATTTTTTTACTTAAAAAAATTCATATTTAAAAATGTACTTACCTGAACGATTTTCTTCTGATGTCTAAACATATATAAAGATACTTGCTATTTTTATAAATTGGTGTGGATCTCCTTCTTGACTTGTGTGTCTCATTTATTGACCATTGTGTGCATTTTCGGATGTGCTGCACTCCTCTGTGTTAAGCCTAAGGCTGATCGACCACTTTACCCCTAACAGAGCACTTTGGGATTGCCATAGCAAGCCCCTGTCCACTTTAAGGGAACCCCTGGACTTTTTAAACAATATATCTCATTTTGATATATCATGTGAAGAGCCAGCATCCTACAGTTCTATTTCTGATTTGTAAAGTTTTTCTGACCCAATACTAGGGATACCAGGGAGCTAGATCTGGTTAACCTGACCAAACTCACAGTGGCTGAGCTTAGGGTTCAGTGTAGGTCTAGAGGGATACCTGCTCCCAATAAGATTAGGAAGGCAGAGTTGATGAGATCCCTTAAGGCCTGGGCACAGACAGCTCCAGAGAGTGAAGGGGAGGGTGATCCCTCCAACGACCTCCTAGAAGAGTAGGATGATGATAACTCCTCCATTGCTTCCAGCATTATATTCATGTTAGACTTGGCATCTTTTGGCGTGTTTCCACTGACTTTTTGCTTTCTGACCTCCCGGTTTTGACTCTGTTTTTGCTGGTGTAATGATTCTGCGCACTCTCCGCACTGCTGTCCAGTGGGAAAGTGCAAGTGCTCCTGTATAAAATGTGTTATGGATTAGGCGTTTCCATGATTGGCCTATTTGGTTTATGTGTCAGTCCCTTGTAAAGTGCACTGCGAGTGCCAGGGCCTATAGACCAAATGCTGTTGGTGGGCTGCAGCACTGGATTGTGCCACCCACGCAAACAGCCCGTAAAGTGTAACTCGGGCCTGCCATTGCAGAGCCTGTGCGCAGCCTGGGGCTGCCATATCGACTTGGCAAGTGCACACACTTGCAAGTCCCTAAACCTTCCCTTTTCTACATGTTAGTCACCCCTAAGGTAGGCCCAAGGTACCCCTGTGGGCAGGGTGCGTTGTATGCGAAAGGTAGGACATGCCCTGGTGTGTGTGGCATGTCCTGATAGTGAATTACAGCCTAGTTCGTTTTCACTATTGCAAGGCTACCTGTTCCCCTAGGCCAGAACGGGCAGTTTTGATTATTACAGCTTATAATCCTAACTGACCCCGGGAACATGGTAGAAATTCGAGTTTAGTATGCCTGGACTCAGAATGATAAAATGCATCTTTTAGTGAAGATGGTTTTAACATTCTGTGTTTGAAAATACCACTTTTAGAAAGTGGGTATTTTCTTGTCTAACCATCCAAGCCTGCCTCTGCGAGGTTGTGTATTCCTTGTCTGGAGCGTGAGTGACAGTGGCTGGGGGATGCCAGGAGACAGGGTGAGTCAGCACAGGGCTGAATAGCAAGATCTACATGTAGATGGGTGGGAGGAGTTGCACCTGGGCCCTGAATAGGACAGTGCCTTCCCTCCACAATGCTGGCTCCACCTCCTGTGGTGCGTCTGATGTCCCTGGCCTACTCACTGAAAGAAGGGACGGAGACTTGTCAACAAAGTGCTCCAGAACTGGTTTGGACTAGGCAAAGGCCTCTCTGCCTTCAGAGAACAAAGGAATTTGGGATATAAATATTGGGGCCCTGACCCCATGAATTTAGATCTCGCTGGAATTAAGGAACCTGCCAAGACGAAGAGCTGGAAGAGCTGCCAGGAGGAGTACTGCCCCTTTGCTGTGTTGTTGCTTTGTTGGGTTGGCCTGCAGCTGCTGCTTCTGCCTTGGGCAGTGAAAGGACTGAACTTTCTACAAACTTGTGCTGAGTATCTCCAAGGGCCTGGAACTGAGCTGGCCTCCTGTTAAGAAGTCTCAGGGACTACAAAGACTTCACAAGCCTCTGGGTACCGCTTCTGGAACGCTGTTTCAGTTGCCACAGAGGAAGGGAACTGCAACCGACTCCGTCAACCGAATTCATCCCTGACCGGTGACCTGTTTGCACTGCAGACCGCATCGCCCGCTTCGCAACGCAACCCTGGTCTCACCGTGGGCGACGTCCGACGCCGCCAACACCGAGCCGCTGCTTGCACCGTGACCTGTGGGCACCGCAGTTCGCATCGCATCGCTTCACTGAACCAGCCGGACCCGACCGACGCGGTCGCTGCAACTGGCTCAAGAGTCGTGACCGCATCGCATTTGGGGCACCGCTCGCACGTCTGCGACGCACCGCTCCGACTCGCACCGCTGTCTGACGCCAGCTCCCGCACTCCGGCTTGGTCGCCTGCATCGCAACCTGTCAGCACCGCATCGAGCATCGTCTCACCCTGCATCGCACGCCTTGGACTCACCGACTCCGTCTGCACGACGCTCATCGAGCCGCTGCCTGCACCGCATCGAGGACACCGCACCTTGCATCGCTCCGTCTTGCACCGTAACCGCGACGAACGCCGACCGGCTCGTACACTCCGTACCAGCCACAACGAGAAAGGTACTGTGACCGAGTCTGTTCACGACTCTGCTGGCCCGTATCGACGCGGTCGGCTGGAACTGTTAGTCTCTGTGGTTTTCAGCATCGCAGTAGGCTTGGACGGAGCTACCGACTCGTACGAACTTTGTTTTTGAACTATTCCTGCAAAGAAGAAGTTACCTTATCAAGCATTCGTTTTTAAAGTATAGTATTGTGGATTTTTGTCGTAATTGGTCTTGTCTTGAGTATATAAAAATTGGTTATTTTTCTAAACTGGTGTGGTGTCCGTTTGTAGTGCTTACACTGTATTACTGTCGGTTATGTGCAAATGCTTTACACACTGCCTCTGAATTAAGCCTGACTGCTCGTGCCAAGCTACCACGAGGGTGAGCAGGGGTTACTTCACGAGTGTAACACCCTTACCCTGACTAGGAAGAAGGGTCCCTACTTAGACAAAGGTGCAAACCCTTGCCAACTAGAGATACCATTTCTAACATTGGTTGTCAGCGGTGAGGATAGGACTTGTGTTTGCACTTGACTTACAGTGATTGGTGTGCACTACTACCATATCGCAGACCATTACGTACCACATACTGGTTCTTTTTCTTTGGGCCTAATTTTGATCTTGCCAGTTTTCAACTCACTACTTTTGTCATGCCTGACACAGCTGCATCATCCGTTGCATCTCTGGAAGTTATCTTTGAGGAGGATAGGTTGGAAACCTACGCCGTAAAGGAACTACGAGCAATTTGTAAAAACCTGAAAGTCCAAATTAAAGGCCTCACAAGGAAGGAGGAGCTACAGAAGGCGCTGAGGGCCTGGGTAGCAGCCAGACATGCCAGTGGGCAGCCTGGTAATCTCAGTGAGGAGGTGGAGGAGCCTATTTCCAGGGTGGATATGCTTTTGGGTAGGGGGAACCCGCCAGGTCAGGCAGCAGCAGTCTGTCCCCAGAGGAGCTGGAGGACAGGCGGGAGGCAAGGCAGTTTGAGCTGCAGAAGCTCAGGCTGGAGAGTGAGCGGGAGGAGAAGAGATTGGCCATAGAGGAGAGGAAGATGCTCTTAGAGCATGAAAGAGAACTGAAGGAGCTAGAACTTAGGAGTAAGTCAGGCTCAGATGGTGGCAGCAATTCGTCCAGAAAGGCAGACAGGATTGTGCACATTCCCAAGAATGTAGGCAAGGAGTTCAAGAAGGGGGATGACATACAAAGGTGGTTTCAGGGTTATGAGGCAGCCATACACATGAATGGGGTCCCTGAGGAGAATTGGGGAGCAGGATTGTGGCCACTTCTCCCTGAAGAAGCAAGGGATGCTCTGATAGCTTTGGGTAAGGGGTATCACCTCACCTATGCTGACATGAAGGATGCCCTTCTCACTAAGTATGGTCTTACTCCTGAAAAGTACAGGGATCAGTTCAGGTCCAGTAAGAAGTCTGATGCCAACACTTGGTTGGAATGTGTGGATGTGTTCTGCAGGTCGCTGGATGGTTGGGTAAAGGGCAGTAGTGTAACAGATTTTCAGGGGCTCTACAACTTGATTGCATGGGAGCACTTGTCTAGTCTATGTTTTGCAGATCTGCGCCAGCACCTAGTTGATAGTAAGCTAACTGACCCCAGGAAGCTTGCTATGGAAGCGGACCGCTGGGTGAGTACCAGGGTCCACAAGAAAGCGTTTGGGGAGACTCAGCCAAAGGTGGGCAGGGTCCCCAGCAGAAAGGTGGGGGACAAGGGTAAAGCACAGGATTTCTCTAAAGGGCCCCAAACTAGCACCCAGGGTAAAGGTTCCCAGCCCCCGGTGATAAGAAGAAAGGGGTCTCTACAGGGAAGCCTGTTGAGACCGGCCCCACAAGTGTTATGCATGTGACCAGGTAGGTCACTTTAAGAGGGACCCCAAGTGCCCAAAGGGGACACAGCCACCCACCGGTGGACAGTCCAAAGTGTTGGCTAGTGTAGCGCTTGGGGAGGAGGGGTGCCCACAGGAGGGTGGGGATCCCGCAGAAATGACCCTTGTCTCACTAGGGGACAGTGAGATGGTCCCAGGAAACCAGGTGCCCCCTAACACAAAGAAATATAGCACCTGGGTGACCATTAATGGGAACAGGGTAGAGGCTCTCAGAGACACTGGAGCCAGTGTGACCTCAGTCCGGTGTCACCTGGTGTCTGAGAAGCAAGTAGTCCCGGGGCATTCCACCAAGTAGTTGCTGTAGACAACTCAGAGCGCCAATGTATGGTGGCGCAGGTTCCCTTTGAATGGGGGGGTCTCAGGTCCCTTGAGGGTGGTTGTGAGCCCTACCATGCCTGTAGATTGTCTGCTAGGAAACGACCTGGAGCAGTCCTTATGGAAGGAGGTTGAGCTCAGGTCTCACTTGGAGATGCTTGGGTTGCCAGAGTGGGCATGCGTGTCTACTCGGTCAATGGAAGCCAGAAAGGGTGATCAAGAGGACTTGGAGCCTGGAACAGTGGCCCAAGTCCCTGCCAAGAGAAAGGGCAGGGGCGCGGAAACCGGCCCCAGAAGTTCCCGCGGACCGGGAGGAGGCGGACCTCGAGGGGACGCCCGGTGCCTACAGGGGAGCAGGTAGCCGAACTGGGAGACATCTCTGAGCTGACCCATTGGCAGCAAGAAGGGGGTCCCACCAGGGAGGAGTTCTGCAGGGAGCAGAGCGAGTGCCCTACTCTGGAGGGTATGTGGCGGCAGGCTGCAGACCAGGCAGCTGGTAATCAGTCCGGGTCACATCTGATCTACTGGGAGAGTGGTCTCCTATACAGTGAGCCTAAGGTTGCTGAGCCTGGGTCAGCCCGTGTGCTGGTGGTACCCCAGCGCTTCAGGACCTTCCTACTGGGTCTGGCTCATGACGTGCCTTTGGCAGGACATTTGGGGCAGGACAAGACCTTTGACAGGCTTGTCACCCACTTCTTTTGGCCCCAAATGCGAAGGCAGTCAGATGCACACTGTAGGTCTTGCCAAACTTTCCAGGCAAGTGGTAAGAGTGGGAGGAAGGTCAAAGCTCCTCTCCAACCTTTTCCTGTAGTTGGAACACCCTTTGAAAGGGTAGGGATGGATATTGTGGGGCCACTGGATCCCAAGACAGCCATGGGCAACAGGTACATCCTGGTCTTGGTGGACCATGCCACCCGGTACCCGGAGGCAATCCCTCTCAGGACAACGACGGCGCCAGTGGTGGGCCGGGTGTTAATGGGGATCTTTTCCCATGTGGGATTCCCCAGAGAGGTGGTTTCTGATAGGGGGACCAATTTCATATCCAAGTATATGACATCCCTGTGGAAGGAGTGCGGTGTAACCTACAAGTTCACCACTCCTTACCACCCACAAGGAAACGGTCTGGTGGAGAGATTCAACCAGACCTTGAAAGGCATGATCAAGGGTCTAACAGAACCCATGAGGCGTAAGTGGGACGTCCTCTTGCCATGCCTACTCTTTGCATACAGGGAGGTGCCTCAGAAGTCTCTTGGGTACAGCCCCTTTGAGCTCCTGTATGGCCACCCTGTCAGAGGACCTCTGAGTTTGGTAAAGGAAGGCTGGGAGGCGGCTCCCAGGAAAACTCCCCAGGATGTATTTAGCTACATGCTGGCCTTTAGAAACCAAACTGCCCGCTTCAGGAAACTCGCTCAGGCGAACCTAGAAGCAAGCCAGGAAGAAATGAAGAGATGGTATGACCAGAATGCCACTCTGGTCGAATTTCAACCTGGGCAAAAAGTGTGGGTCATGGCCCCAGTGGCACCTTGTGCCTTGCAGGACAAGTGGACTGGGCCATATGAGGTAAAGGAGCGCAAAAGTGACGTCACCTACCTGGTGGATTTGCAAGCTCCAAGGAACCCTTTGAGGGTCCTTCACGTGAACCGCCTCAAGCCCCACTTCGAGAGGTCCGAAGTGAGTATGCTCTTGGCGACAGATGATGGGGTGGAAGAGGAGAGTGAGCCTCTCCCTGACCTCCTGTCTACCAAGGAGCATGATGGGTCAGTAGAAGGTGTGATCCTCTCCCCTACTCTGACTCAGGAGCAGCAGGGGGACTGTCACCAGTTGTTGGGACAGTTCGCCCCACTGTTCTCTCTGACCCCCGGTGTTACTCACTGGTGTACCCATGACGTGGACACTGGTGACAGCCCTCCTGTGAAGCACAAGATTTACAGGTTGACTGACCGGGTCAGAGCCAGCATCAAGGAGGAGGTCTCTAAGATGTTGGCGTTAGGGGTGATTGAGCCCTCCCACAGTCCTTGGGCCAGCCCAGTGGTCTTGGTCCCAAAGGCTGCTGCGCCTGGTGCCACTCCAGAACTCCGGTTTTGTGTGGACTACCGTGGGCTCAATGCCGTCAGCAGGACTGACGCGCACCCCATCCCCAGAGCTGATGAGCTCATTGATCGGTTGGGAGCTGCCCGGTTCCTCAGTACGTTTGATTTGACGTCTGGGTACTGGCAGATTGCCTTAACCGATGGGGCCAAGGAGAGATCAGCATTCTCAACCCCAGAAGGTCATTACCAATTCCGGGTGATGCCCTTTGGGTTGAAGAATGCCCCTGCCACCTTTCAGAGGTTGGTCAATCAGGTGTTGGCTGGGCTGGAGGATTTCAGTGCCGCCTACCTGGATGACATTGCTGTGTTCAGTTCCAGCTGGGAAGAACATTTACAGCACCTTGAGAAAGTGTTGAGGGCTCTGCAAGGTGCAGGCCTCACGATCAAGGCCAGTAAGTGCCAGATCGGGCAGGGTTCTGTGGTGTACTTGGGACACCAGGTAGGAAGCGGCCAGGTGGCGCCCCTACAACCCAAGATTGACACCATTCTGGCTTGGGAGCCCCCAAGACCCAGACAGAGGTGAGAGCCTTCTTAGGTCTCACCGGCTACTATAGGAGATTTGTTAAGGGCTATGGCACCATTGTTGCCCCCTTAACAGAGCTGACCTCTAAGAGGCAGCCCAGGAAAGTGATCTGGACTGAGTCCTGCCAGAAAGCTTTTGATGCCCTGAAGGCAGCCATGTGCACGGCGCCCGTGCTCAAGGCACCTGACTTCTCCAAGGAATTCGTCGTGCAGACTGTCGCTTCAGAGCATGGTGTGGGAGCGGTGCTCTCACAACTGAACGAAGAGGGCCTGGATCAGCCTGTAGTCTTCCTTAGCAGGAGACTACTTCCCAGGGAACAGAGGTGGAGTGCCATAGAAAGGGAAGCTTTTGCTGTGGTCTGGGCGCTGAAGAAGTTGAGACCATACCTGTTTGGGACTCACTTCCCGGTTCAGACAGACCACAGGCCCTTCAGATGGTTGATGCAAATGAGGGTGAGAATCCAAAACTGCTGAGGTGGTCCATCTCCCTACAGGGAATGGACTTTACGGTGGAACACCGTCCTGGTACAGAACACGCCAACGCAGATGGTCTGTCCAGGTTCTTCCGCCTTAGTGAAGAGAACTCCAATGGGGTTGGGTAGTTCTCCCTACTTTCAGCTGGAGGGGACATGTGTTAGACTTGGCATCTTTTGGCGTGTTTCCACTGATTTTTTGCTTTCTGACCTCCCGGTTTTGACTCTGTTTTTGCTGGTGTAATGATTCTGCGCACTCTCCGCACTGCTGTCCAGTGGGAAAGTGCAAGTGCTCCTGTATAAAATGTGTTATGGATTGGCGTTTCCATGATTGGCCTATTTGGTTTATGTGTCAGTCCCTTGTAAAGTGCACTGCGAGTGCCAGTGCCTATAGACCAAATGCTGTTGGTGGGCTGCAGCACTGGATTGTGCCACCCACGCAAACAGCCCGTAAAGTGTAACTCGGGCCTGCCATTGCAGAGCCTGTGCGCAGCCTGGGGCTGCCATATCGACTTGGCAAGTGCACACACTTGCAAGTCCCTAAACCTTCCCTTTTCTACATGTTAGTCACCCCTAAGGTAGGCCCAAGGTACCCCTGTGGGCAGGGTGCGTTGTATGCGAAAGGTAGGACATGCCCTGGTGTGTGTGGCATGTCCTGATAGTGAATTACAGCCTAGTTCGTTTTTCACTATTGCAAGGCTACCTGTTCCCCTAGGCCAGAATGGGCAGTTTTGATTATTACAGCTTATAATCCTAACTGACCCCGGGAACATGGTAGAAATTCGAGTTTAGTATGCCTGGACTCAGAATGATAAAATGCATCTTTTAGTGAAGTTGGTTTTAACATTCTGTGTTTGAAAATACCACTTTTAGAAAGTGGGTATTTTCTTGTCTAACCATCCAAGCCTGCCTCTGCGAGGTTGTGTAGTCCTAGTCTGGAGCGTGAGTGACAGGGGCTGGGGGATGCCAGGAGACAGGGTGAGTCAGCACAGGGCTGAATAGGAAGATCTACATGTAGATGGGTGGGAGGAGTTGCACCTGGGCCCTGAATAGGACAGTGCCTTCCCTCCACAATGCTGGCTCCACCTCCTGTGGTGCGTCTGATGTCCCTGGCCTACTCACTGAAAGAAGGGACGGAGACTTGTCAACAAAGTGCTCCAGAACTGGTTTGGACTAGGCAAAGGCCTCTCTGCAAAGGCCTCTCTGCCTTCAGAGAACAAAGGAATTTGGGATATAAATATTGGGGCCCTGACCCCATGAATTTAGATCTCGCTGGAATCAAGGAACCTGCCAAGACGAAGAGCTGGAAGAGCTGCCAGGAGGAGTACTGCCCCTTTGCTGTGTTGTTGCTTTGTTGGGTTGGCCTGCAGCTGCTGCTTCTGCCTTGGGCAGTGAAAGGACTGAACTTTCTACAAACTTGTGCTGAGTATCTCCAAGGGCCTGGAACTGAGCTGGCCTCCTGTTAAGAAGTCTCAGGGACTACAAAGACTTCACAAGCCTCTGGGTACCGCTTCTGGAACGCTGTTTCAGTTGCCACAGAGGAAGGGAACTGCAACCAACTCCGTCAACCGAATCCATCCCTGACCGGTGACCTGTTTGCACCGCAGACCGCATCGCCCCGCTTCGCATCGCAACCCTGGTCTCACCGTGGCGACGTCCGACGCCACCAACACCGAGCCGCTGCTTGCACCGTGACCTGTGGGCACCGCAGTTTGCATCGCATCGCTTCACTGAACCAGCCGGACCCGACCTGACGCGGTCGCTGCAACTGGCTCAAGAGTCGTGACCGCATCGCATTTGGGGCACCGCTCGCACGTCTGCGACGCACCGCTCCGACTCGCACCGCTGTCCGACGCCAGCTCCCGCACTCCGGCTTGGTCGCCTGCATCGCAACCTGTCAGCACCGCATCGAGCATCGTCTCACCCTGCATCGCACACCTTGGACTCACCGACTCCGTCTGCACGACGCTCATCGAGCCGCTGCCTGCACCGCATCGAGGGACACCGCACCTTGCATCGCTCCGTCTTGCACCGCAACCGTGATGAACGCCGACCGGCTCGTACACTCCGTACCAGCCACAACGAGAAAGGTACTGTGACCGAGTCTGTTCACGACTCTGCTGGCCCGTATCGACGCGGTCGGCTGGAACTGTTAGACTCTGTGGTTTTCAGCATCGCGGTAGGCTCGGACGGAGCTACCGACTGCATACGAACTTTGTTTTTGAACTATTCCTGCAAAGAAGAAGTTACCTTATCAAGCATTCGTTTTTAAAGTATAGTATTGTGGATTTTTGTCGTAATTGGTCTTGTCTTGAGTATATAAAAATTGGTTATTTTTCTAAACTGGTGTGGTGTCCGTTTGTAGTGCTTGCACTGTATTACTGTCGGTTATGTGCAAATGCTTTACACACTGCCTCTGAATTAAGCCTGACTGCTCGTGCCAAGCTACCACGAGGGTGAGCAGGGGTTACTTCACGAGTGTAACACCCTTACCCTGACTAGGAAGAAGGGTCCCTACTTGGACAAAGGTGCAAACCCTTGCCAACTAGAGATCCCATTTCTAACAATTCAGTATTCTAGCTAGGGGAGGAAGAAGAAGTCCCTCCACACTGGAACCACAGGTGTCCCTTGCAGAGAGACAGCTAGCTCTAGAAGAGAGGAAAGTGAACCTAGATGAGAAGAAGTGGGTAAGGGCAGAAGAGAGAAGTAATTGTGGTAGCGACAATGAAGAGTAAGATGATGAGTTGTCCAGAGGAGGTGGGTTCGATCCCAGGTTTCCCAAGGAAGTAGTTCACATTTATGTAGAGGGGGCGACATGGACAAATGGCTGACTGCATTTGAAAGGGCCCTAAAGATGAGAAGGATCCACTCTAAGTATTGGGGTTCACTCCTGTAGGAACTGATTCCAATAGCTGGTGGGGATAGGCTTCTGACCCTGCAGGGGGGTGAGGCAGTATCCTACCCACACATGAGGAAATGTCTAGTCAGGAAATTTGGTCTCACCCCACAACAGTACAAGGTGAAGTTCAGGGACACCCAGAAGTTAAACATACAGTCATGGGTGGACTTTCTGGACCTCTCAGTGAAGGCACCAGAGGGCAGGGTGGAATGTAACAAAGTGAGTACTTATGAGGGGTTGTATAATTTAATTCTTAAAGAGCACATCCTGACTCATTGTGTACAAGAGAAGTTATGCCAGTATCTAGTGGACTCAAAGCTGTCTAGTCCCAGGGAACTAAGAGAGACAGCTGATAAGTGGGTAAGCACCAAGGGGGAGACTCCAAGAAGGGGGATTAGGCCCACAAAAACCTGAGGAAGGAGGTGGAAAGCCCACTACAGAGACTCCCTAATTAGCCCAGAACCCAAAAAAGGAGAAAAGGAAATCCCATTCCCACCCCAGCTCTGATAAGCAGAGGCAGGGGGACCCAGGGCTGAAAAGGTACTTGGATAACAGGTTGTGCTTTGACTGTCAGCAGTCAGGTCACTTCAAGGGCGACCCTGCCTTTTCCAAGAAGGTGGTTAGCACTGAGCTGTCCAGTGTAGTCATAGAAAAGGACTCCTCAGATGAGAAGCTACTCCTAGCATTTTGTCGGGAGATAGGTCTAGATGGTAAGCTGGTGATCCTTGAGGGTGGGAGTAGGCACTTTCACTCCATTCAGGTGAATGGGAAACATGCCATTGGCCTGCAAGACACATGTGCCAGTCACACTGCAGTGAGTGACAGGTTGGTGTCTTCAGACATGTATGTGCCAGGAGAGACAAGAAGGGTAAGGGTAGCCTCAGGTGAGGTCATAACCAAACGTGTAATCATAGTGCCCATAGAATGGGAGGGCACCCTTAGCTGGTATAAGGTAGAAGTCAGTGCAGACCTCCCCTTAGATTGTCTCCTAGGCAGTGACCTCCCAAAGGTTGGTCGGATCCCAGTGGGGGGTTCACCCAGGGCGCCACCAAAACCCGAAGTTCCTGGGGAGCCAGTCCCTACAGTTAGGTGATGGGGGTCCCAAAAGAAAGGGAAAAAAGAGGAAAGGTAAGCCACTCTTAAAGAGAGTTCTAGTGAGCCAAGGGTCTTCTGTCCCAGTAAGTGAGAAAACCAAAGTTGCCACTGGTGAGGCTTCACCTGACCACAAGGAAGTGTTGAGCAGTCAGGCAGCTGTCAAACAGCATTGTGCCACTCAACCCCTGCACAGACAGTAGGGAGAGTAGAAGGAGCGTGTTTGCCACGGGATGTGGTAGTCCCCCATTCTAAACAGTGAGAGATGTTCCAGGAACCCACAGTTGCCCCTATAGCAGCACATCCACACGTAATTGGAGAGCTGAGGGTGTGGTTCTGGATTCTGACAGCTGTCAGTAGCCTCTGCTGGGTGCTGGCCTTCATGGCAGCACTGTACTTGGCATGGGAGGCAGACCCCATGGTCAAAATTAAGTTAGGCCCTCTGACCCTGTTGGTCATGGTAGGGTTGCTCAAGTGTTGGGTGCCCCTTGTGGGTAAGCTAGGTGTTGCCCTAGCAAAGTTAGGGATAGAGAAGGTGGGCACCTCACTATCCACACTAAAAAGGGAGGAAGAAAATGAAACAGCTGTGATGAGGTTTCAGATTAAAATGGGTCCTGCTACAGTTGAGATGAATCAGTTTCCCAGAGGAAGTGATCTTAGCAGGAGGATATAAGGCAGAGTAGGCCCTGCAATTGTACAGCCTGATCTCTGCACTTTTTTCTTCGCCTGACAGACCAGGAGAACTCTCCCAGGGTTGGACTGATTCTCCTGGTCTGTTGGCTTAGGGTGGGTGTGGGGGGGCGGGGTGAGAAATCAGGACCCTTTTGCAGTGTCCCCCCAATTTCTGCCCCCATTTTGACAACTAGGTGCTGGTTTTCTGACTCTGATTGTGCCCAGGGCTCTGCTAACCAGACCCAGGGTATGTACTCTGATTAAAAGTACATGTAATTAGGTATAATTACAATTGATACTGACAGACCCCTGTAAGTCCCTAGTATATAATAGGGCAAGGGGGATTCAAACTACCTATAAATCCCGAGTATATATTAGGGTATATAATAGGGAAGGGAGATTTAGAGGTCCCCCGGCCGTCCGACGTCACGGTGGGCGTGTGCGTCGGATGGCCGGGGGACGTCCGATTTGCACACGCGTGGAATTTGCCCGCACGGCGGGGGAATTCCGGCCGCGCCCAAACGGTTAAAGGCAGCCCTGCTTTGCAGACTGTCTTTAAAAGTAAATTGCATGCAAATTTAAATTATTTTTACACATATGTCACCCCTAAGGTCTCCCCTAGGTGCCCCATGGCTAGGGTGCCATGTAAATATAAGCAGGGACAATATAAAAGATGTTTTATATGCCCTGTTGAGGGAACAACTGCCAATTTCGTTTTCCCCATCGTAGATAATGAGCTCTATAGGCTAACATTGGAATATTTTACTTAAGTATATATATTGACAGAAGTGAGCTAACAATGTCATTCAAGGACTTGAAATGATTGCTATGATAAATCCAACAACTTGCAAACGTTAGATTTATGATAACTATCACAGAAAATAAGTTATTAAACTTTATTTTCTGTAAGCCAAAATCCAGCCTTCCTGATGCCCTCTCCTGATTGGCTTGCCTCTGCCAGGCTGAGCCAAGCTGTCTTAATGAGGTGTGAAGTAGCCTGCTAGAGAGACAATGGTTTTCCTGTGGGAGGTGATCTGCAGCTGCAGAAGCTACAGGCAGGAAGTGGGGTGGAGTGACCAAACTGATCTTCAAAGGGACAATGACACTTTAGGCCAGCACAGGCTCACCCCCACCTACTGCAACCCCAGCCTCACAGGAGCCCCTGTAATTAGATTAGGGAAGGAGATGGAAGGGGGTGTTAGGGAATCTTAGCCACTCCTGTGAGTTGGCTTAGCCTAATCTAAACTTCAAGGAGAGACTTTCTTAATGTTGGAGTGTGGAAGAATGATGCTTTCTGAGGCAAGAATATGCCAAACTTTGGAGGAAGTGGTCATACACCTGGGCAGCAGCCTGCATCCTGTTGGTCAGGGGTGCCCTCCTGCTTGACGTCCAGGAACTGTGAATACATATGAAAGAGTTGCCATGCAACTCAGATCTGCTGCCTGAAACCACAAGGAGAAGTACTGCCCTACTGGAAACCTGATCAGCACCCCAAAGGTCTACAATCTAAAGGACTGCACCTGCTGCGCATTCTGGGACAACAGCCCTAATAACGTTGCCTTGCTTCAAGAAGAATTAAGGAGTGGACTCCTTGCAAGCTACAGGTTAACTGTGTCCACCTGCATCATTTCCACCAAGAAGTTCCCATCCTAGAGTGCGTCCAGTGGACTGTTAAGAATTTGGCCAGGTGCATTGTGGGAATTGAAGTCCCAACACCCCAAGGACCATTTCAGAGATGCTAGACCCCTTGATTGGTGTTGTGGACACTTTGAACCCTCAAGGAGACCTTCTGGAGGAAGATCCAGAAGTTTGGTGAAGTTTGGGAACTTTTTGGTAAAAAGCTCCATAAGGTGAACGACTTGACGTCGAGAGTCAAGCCGGCTAACATCAACTGCGACCCGGCCGGGCTTTAAGGTTCATCCCACTGAAAGCTCCGGACCTCCTGACTTCCAGGGTTTGACTCGGGCCTCTCATAAAATCAAGCTGACGACATTGACGCGAATTTGGCCTTAAGAGGACCCTCGCTTGACGTCAAGAGAAAAAACTCCAGAAAAACGACTAAAAATGTGAAAGTAACATTTTGACTGTGACCTCCCTCTTAGTGTATCTGACCAGGGCTCCATCGCGGTCGGCCTCAAACTTTGACTTTGTCTTGGTCAAGCACGACCAGATGTCTTAATTTTGCGCTATAGGTTTTTAAGCACTAGAAAGTGTTTATTCTCTAAAGATTCATATCTCCGGTTCCCTACATTAGATTTTTGTCGTTTTAGTGTCTTTTTGTTCATAAAAATAAAACCTATTTCTATAAATTGGAGTTGGAATTTTATTGTTTTTTGTGTCTTACTTATTTAATGTATTGATGCTTTTAAATGCTTTACGCACCTGTCCCCTGAGTTATGCCTGCGAGCTCGTTGCCAGCTACCAAGGGTTGAGCAAGGGAATAATTTATTGAGACCTCGACTGCCCCTTTTATTGTGTTTGTGCACCTTATTACTAGTGGTAAGTCACTACTTATCACTAATAATAATCCACTTTCCAACACTGGAACTGGACCATCAACATGTAGTGTGGTATTATGGACACCCTTGCATTTCCAACCACGTAGGGGCCTGCCATGAGGGCCAGTCTCAGGATATAGTCTCTGTCTATGAAATGCAACAATTTGGCCACAACAGGTCTAGGGAAGAGCCAGGTTTGGGGGTCAGCCTGGCCACTCTATGCACCCTTTCTAAGGCATAGAATTTAGACAGGCCCTCAGGGGCAACCACCTCTTGCAGCCAATTCACCAAGAATGACGCTACTGAGCCCCCCTTGACTTTTTTGAGGAGTCCCACCACTTATATGTTGTTGCACTGAGCGCAGCCCTCCTGGTCATCCACCCTGCTCTCCAGGGCCTGAGTCTTTTCCCTGATGTCCTTCAGTTGCTGTGTGAGATTCTCAGTCATGGGAGTAAGTTCTAGCAGTGCCATTTCCACTTTAGTCACACACTCACTCATCTTCCTGTGGTCATTCCTCAGCAAGCCTATCTCTTTCATTACAGAGTCTACTTTATTTTCCAGGTGGTCTCTGGTAGAGTCTATTGCTGCAAGTATGGCATCCAACTTATTCCTGAGGCTCTGGCTCTCATTACCTTTCATCTCTGTTGTCATTGGTGCAGTTGTGCTCCCCTTTGCCGAGGTCCCGCCAGTCTTGTCCTCTTTGGACATCTGATTCCAGCCCATATTTGTAGTATGTTCTTCCAATATGGCCCCCCACACCAAAAGCGGGCCACTTCTTTCCTTCTGTCATTCCTTTTTTCTGTCTTTCTTTCCTTCTTTCATTTTTACCTTCTTTCTTTCCTTTTTGAACTTCTTCCTATTTATTGCCTTCTTTTTTCCTGCCTTCCTGCTTATTTTCCCTCTTCCTTCCGTCTTTCTTTCTTTTTTGCCTTCTTTCTTGTTTCTATCCTCCTTTTCTTCTTTGTTTGTTTGTTTGTTTCTTTCTTTCTTTAATCCTTCCTTTCCTTCTTTCTTTCCTTTTTCTGCCTTTTGTTTGCCTTCTTTCCTTTCTTCTTTTCTTTCTTTCTTTTTTGTCTTCTTTCTTTCTATCTATCTATCTGTCTTTCTTTTTTGCTTTCTTTAATTTTTCTTTTCTTCTTTCCCTTTTCTCCCCTTCTTTCTTTCCTTCTTTCTTTCATTTTTGCCTTCTTACCTTCTTCTTTCCTTTTTTCTTGCTTTCTTTTTTGTCTTTCCTTTTTTCCATCTTTCTTTCTTGCCTTCTTTCCTTTTTCCTTTCACTCATTCCATTCTTTCCTTCTTTGTCTTTCTTTTTTCTTTCTTTCTGTCCTTCCGCCCTTTCTTTTTTTGCCTTTTTTATCCTTTTTCTTTCTCTTTACCTTATTTCCTTATTTCTTCCCTCTAATACTTTTTACTTTCCTTTTCTATCTTTTGGCTTCTTTCAATTTTTCTTTCTTCTTTCTTTGTTTCCTTCCTCCCTCCTTTTTTGGATTTGTTACTTCTTTCCTTCTTCCTTCTCTTTTTGCCTTTGTTCCTTCCATTTTGCCTACCTTCCTTTTTTGACTTCCTTCCTTCTTTTCTGCCTTCCATCCTTCTCTCCTTCCTTTAGTGCCTTCCTTCCTTCCTTTTTTGTCTGCCTTCCTTCCTTTTTTGCCTTTATTCCTTCCTTTCTTACTTCCCTTCCGTCTTGCCACTTTCTTTCTTGCCTTTTTTTCTAAAAGGCAAGAATCTAACAGACCAATTCGCTTTTTATCCAAGACCTTTTGGTTTTACTAAACGTATGTATAACATAGTTATTTCCAGGGGTTTTCAGGCAGGATTCATCCATTAGTCTGTGATTGTACTCCAGCATGCATCATGGGGCAACGTGTCAGCCAATTTCAGCCATTGACTGATTTTATTTTGAGTTATGGATGTACCCTTTCACAAGGAGCACATCCACATGCAAAGTAGTTCCCTTCAGTGCCAGGGAAAACCACGATAATGTGTGCTTTTTGAGACCAAAAAACATATTTGCCTTTAACCAATGGCTTTATGTTTTTGTTTAATTTTGACGAAACCCCGGCAGCTTCCTGAACAATGATGTTTTGTAAAATGTAAAAACCATGTGAAAGCAAAACAAGGATTACCAAAAGGCTGGCGGCCTACACCTGACCTTTTGGCTTTGCCAATGTTTGTTCTGATTATGGCAGCACACCACCTCGACTCACTTTCCAGCTGGTTCTCTTGAGTCATTCAATGTATGTCAAATAGTTTATAATGTATTCATTTTTACTCTTCATGACCAGCTGCTTCTGTTAAGAAGCAATGGATTTCCGCCACGTGCTGCAACAGGTCAACACATGCATCAATTGGTGTTCGTGGTTGCTGTGCATAAGCTTTTTATTGCAACTACAGGGAGTCTTCTGTGCTAAATAAATAGAATGACCTGCAATGGAGAGGTCATATAGCAGTGTGTATATACAGCCGGGAATAGAACTTGGGGATAGATAGCAAGCCGCATGAATGGGTACAAAACTGTCCACTGCCATTGTTCTCTTGTTCAACACACACAGTGTTTCAATTAAGGAATGTGTTTTCAGACCATGCATATTAGGTCCACACCTAAACTGGAGAATATATAATAACCAAGGCAACAGAAACTTCCAATTATATATAGATTAACGTTATTGTGGACAGTTCATGAAACCAGTAAGGCGCTGATGTCCCAGCAGTTCTATGAACTGTGCAGATAAATCCTGAATCGGTAGGGGTCGCTACCCGCGTAGCAAATTAGAGTCTTCAAGCGCACCTCACACGACTAATTGAGGTGAAACTCGCGGGATGCCGCCCACAGCACAGCGGGCCCTCGGCTTTTAAAAATGGATTTCACACGAACACAAAAGGCTTTTAAAGCACGAGTAGGTATCATTTTTATGATGTTCACCCTGTGTTGACCACTTATAAGATGTTGGAGAGAAGACAGTAGTTGGCGTGCTTTCCTTTTCGCCACGTGCGTCCCACAGGGTTGTTCTCTGGCCAACTGCTTTTGAAATAACGGTCACAGTAGAGGTTTCTATGTTCAAACCTTGACCTTTCTATTTAGAATTGGTGAAACTATTTGTTAGCTACTGAAGGTTCTTGTACTTCAGCATAATAATTTTCCTGTTGTGAATTTGTATAACTCATCATCAACTGCTGGAGAGAAATAATGTTCACAGCGAATGTACAGCGCAACACATTATAATCTATTTAAAGCACGATAGTAAACCTTAGATACAACGACACTAAATAAACATTCCTCAGTTTTCTATGTACAAATGATAAACAATACAGAAAATTCTAATTATAATAATACTACTACTAATGATAGTAAATAATGATAAACGCCTTTCCTTTTAACAATGTATATCACACTTTATGAGTTGCCCTTTAATTCCAACGGGACTGGTAACAAGAGATACAATCCCCATTTAAATTACCTAGGGGCATATTATCAACGGCCAGCGATAATTATCGCTGGCCGTGCTTAGCGATAGATTTCTTATCGCTGGCTATCTCTGGAAATTATCGCCCTGGTAGCGCGTTATTAACAACACGCATCTCCAGGGCGATAAAAATTCCAGAGATAGCGAGGTTATCGCCGTTTTGCAGGGAACATCGCTGGTTTTCCAGCGATGTTCCCTGCAAAACGGCGATAACCTTGCTGATACGACCCTGTGGTCGTATCAGCACAATCCACCCCCTATGTTAAGGATGGCTAAGGCGGGATTATAGCAGACGTTAGATTTTGGCGAAAACGGCCGTTTTCGCCAAAATCTAACGTCTGCTATAATCCTGTGGGCTGCCTTGTAAATATCGCGATGTGCACATCGGCGATATTTACAACGTAGCCCATCTGGGGTACGCTCAGTAACGCCACTTTGCATCTCATTAGAGATGCAAGGATGGGCGTTGGGGGAAAGGGCGATAGTGCAGGGATTCACGCGATAGCGTGACCTTGCTGATTAGGCGATAGAATTATCGCCGCTTTCCGTCCGAAAACGGACGCTAAAGCGGCGATAATTGACTATCGCCTAGTTGTTAATATGCCCCCTAGTGCGCTCACTATGGCCAGGACCACCCCCCTCCGCGAAGGTTAAGCAGCCATGACAGAGAGAGACAGAAGCACGAAGTGTGCTCAGCAAGACATAGGGCCGATTTATACTTTGAAGGTGAGGCCGTCCTCCCCCGGGACGATGGAGTAAATGACTCACTCCATCGCCCTGTCGGAGGTCCCGACGACTAAATTTAAATATGTCCTCGAGTAGGTAGACATTTAATAAATATTGACAGGAATCAACGTCCAGGGCTAGAGCTCGATGCTGGGGAACCGGTTCGAGACTCGGCAGGACGCTCCACATCTTGTGATTCTGGGCAAATCACTTAATCTCCCCCTGAAAAACAAAATGAATGCGTCTGTCTGTGGCACAACCGATGCGCATGGAACGCGCTCTGATACCTTCGGGTCGAGTTTGCGCTGTGTAAAACTCCCCCCACCCCTTCCCCCAAAAAGGAGGATGCTATCAATGTATTGTAACTTTGCTGTACAGCTCCATCAAACATGATGGAGCCATACAGCTAAGATACATTTTTTAATTTTCAAAAACAAAACCCCAAAGAGGGATTTTATTTTTGGAGAAAAAAAAAAACAATGCCCCCCTCGCCATGAGATTATCTCCCATCGCCAGGGTGGCATTAGACAGTTTTTACTGGCACTTACCACCAGTGAAAATTGACCTGTCTGCCTGCTCATCAAATTTGGTGGGAGGACACAGAGGTCAACCTTTGATGGCCCTACTCCATATGCAGTCTCCAACGTGGTTACACCAAAGGTCCGTGCGGATTTAATTTGGGCAGGTGGACCATTATGTTGATAGTAAGGATACTCCATCATTGTTGCGACGGAGAATCCTTACCACCAACATAATAATCAGCTCCATAGCTTAGTTTAATCAGAAATCAAAGACCCGAAGGTAGACTAGTACATCAAATCAAAACAGTTGCAATTAAAGATTCATACAGTTGCTGAAACAGCTCACTACTATAAAGTCCTTCTCGTAGAATACAATAATCACAAAAGTAATGCATTCAAAACATTGTTGCATGCATTGCTACATTTTTAACACTGCCGATACGCAGATTCCTATTTATTTCACCCACAGGAGCTGTCACATTTTGTCCATATAAAACAACCTTACTTCCCATCCGCCACAGGGAGAGGAACATAACACCATCAACATTTCTAGTCTCCACAGCAAAACCGGCTAGCAATGAAAATACAAGTAGCAGAGTAAGGCACAATTAGCATAGAACTGCATAATCTCCTTCCCTGCCATGGCATTGGTGACCAAACTAGCTAGCCAGTGACACCTCACCAATATCTACCTACTGACAACACAGGGTCGGAGCTCGAAGGTCCAGGACCAACAGCAGATCAATCCTTCTTCAGCCAGCTCTGTACCTGAGAAATTGTCCACCCATGTAGGGGAAACCACCAACATATTAAGATGTCTAAGGCAGAGCCATTAATCCTGACCCCCTGATATATCTCTGTAAAAGAATTGGTGACCAGTAATTGCGATTTTTGATTTGTGTTTTTGGATCATTAGAGATGCAATTTAGCTTGCGTAGACAATGTTGATCCGGGCCAAATTTATCCGGACGACATTTTTTAAAATGGCAGATGTGTTGCAGTGATGATGTAATATTTCAGGAACCATGAGACCTATATACTTAATTTGAGTGTAAAAACATAGGTTTTGGGGGTCAAGTAGTCTATAGAGACAGAAAACAACTCCTCAGAGCAACCCTCCCACCATTTTCCAAAATTGCAGCTATAATAGAGGCAGAAGAAACATATATAGAAATGAAACAAATAATAATGGTTTTTAATCCTTTTATATATCACCAAACAATGTTTATGATCTGAATATGAAAAAAATAATGTTTACCACTGTTGTTTTGGACACATTTTCATAGTTCACTATATTTATTTGTATCAGCAATTGCTCTTGGTACATTTGCAGAATGTTGAACATTTGAGAAGAGCATATCGACATGGACTTTTTTTGTAGCACAAGTTTTGCGAGTACATGTACATGTAAGTTCTATGGGTAGAGGCTTTAGAAATTTCGTAGATTTAAGCACCCCATAAATATCTTCATAACCAATTCACACAGCTCTTTCTCTACATTTGCATGATCCAAAACATTTACACATCTTTTGATCAACTTGAACGCTCTTTTAATGTGTCCATGCACTGTAGATGACGTCGGTGTAAGGTCACTTAGCGGGACTGATCTCTTGAACTCACTGTACCAAAGATCGTCAAATGTGTGACAGTAAGTACTCATTTTCCACACATGCACAAGGTATTTTTCTACGTCTTTAAAGTCACATTCCTCTTCTGTCTCAGCAAATCCTATTAGAAGCTTCACAGGTTCAGCAGTTAAAGCTCTAAGCTTTGTTCCAATTTGTCATCACCCGTAAAAATATGTGCTTTGATAAGAACACTGGGTATCTCTGGGTCAAGTTTCTTGAACAGAATATTAATCGGGATTAATTGTCTTTTCGCGCCTGTTCCAAAACATATCCACAACTCGAACAATCCTTGACTTATGAATATTGCAACAATTCTAAGTAGCATAATAATAACACCTGTGTCATTTGGCAGTACAATGACTCGATTGGAACCATTTTGAACAGCCCACTCAACATGTGACACAACAAGAAGGTCAGCTTCCTCCATTTTGCTGTTAGGTTCTTGAACAAATTGGCCTGTACCTGTTAAATATATCTCTGCAGGCACCAACTCCTCACTGACAATCATTCCACTTGCAATAATTGGAAATTCAGTGTTCACTGAAGCATCAGCAATGTTTTGGAGAGTCTACATCTCCAGGTTCATTTTGCTCCATGCTGACAACCAGAATTTATCAAGTTGCACAGGTATAAGTGTCGAACTTTTGATGCAAGCAAGGTCAATTGTTCCACTTGTAGACATTTGTCTGATTCTCTCACATTCTTTGACAGATAGTTCAAAATAACTGTCAAAGACAATGTGCAGTTCTTGCAAAGTGCTCACTGACATTGATATCTGTAGAACAGTCTGAACGACCCCTCCGAAATTTTGCATGGATGAAATCTTGACCATTCACAATTGTGAAATATAGTCCACAACAACAGCAGTTTTCAATGAGGACACCTTTTCAATTTGAAATTCTTCAGGTGAAAGGTTTTTTCGAGCTCTTGTACGAGTTTGTGCTTCCCTGGTGTGGTTGCAGCATCTCCCTCCAATAATGCAATTGTTGGAAGACGATCATGCGACAAAATGTCCTTGATAAATTCACCTCTTTCTTTTGCTACATCCATCTCTCTATGTGCTTGCGAAAGTTGTTTTTTTGTAATCTGTTTTGTAGTGGCTGTTTGGGCGAAACTCTTACTATGGCAATTAGTTTAGAAGTGGAAGTTTAGCTTTAGTGATCATGTCAAACAGCTTTTTCTCTTTCAATACAAATCTCTCCTGCTTCAGTTCTGCATATAGTTTTGATCCATGTTCCAGGACATTTAGTAGATGTTTCTTTATATCATTATCCACATATTGTTTGGTCAGGAAGTTGTGTAGTCGCACAGGCTCAATCATTTCAAAGGGGTTTTCTTGCTGCTGCATGAAAGGAAGAAGACTGTCAACATGTTTATTAAAACGTTCCCTCTCTCTCCCACAAGTTCATGGTGAGGAACAGTTTCACAATGGTCCAGTAATTTTGAATTTGTCATCTCTCTGAAAACATTGCAAATAGAAAGGACTTCATGGTAAACTAGCTGCCATTGAGCAACATATTCACCTTTATGTGTCTGACCAACAATTCCTTGGGAGCTTTTCTGTGATCTCTAGATTGTCTGTTCCAGTTTCATATCTGGAGCCACAGCATTGAACCTTCCCTCTCTGTCTTTCACCACAAAATATCTTTGGGTGAATTTTCTGTAGAGGTATGGTTTTTCTACCTCTTGCTTCTTGACTCTTTCCAAATACCAGGACCCATATCTCAGGTAGTTTATGCAATCAAATTTGCGAAACACAGTAATCAGTGACTCCACAGTCTTCACGTGCAGCTAACAATCACCTTCCCGACCAGCATGTACCAAGTTTTTCACTAGAGCTATCATGTGTAAAACATTTCCCCAGTACTTGCAAAGTTCAGATTTTTCTTCACATTCTTTGACAAACTCTACGAACGTGGTTTTCTGATTTTGCCTGGCTTTGCATTATGTCTTTTGAATGAAGTGCACCCTATGCCTTGTTCACTTCTGAGATAAGATATGCAAAACCTCATTTGTCATTCTTGTTCCTGAAAGCATTCCAACACAATGCTTCTATAGCCTCAGATATGATGAGCATACCTTGTAACAAACAAACATAATGTGTTCCGCTCAATACTGACTGGACAGTTTTGCTTCCAAAGATTTCAGCCTCAATTAGTGCATCGTCTATGCCACATCCACTGAGATAACTTCCTGTACACCACAATGCAACATTTGTCATGTGGAAAACGCCCATCATTGGAAAAAGATCATCAAATTCTACTGGATTGCTCATAAAAATGCCAGCTACAATAAGGAAAACACCTTCATCACAGAAATATGGCAGGGTAGGCTGGTCATCAAGCTGAGCACGCACATTTTGGAAATTGTTTAGAGCTGCATGTACTCTTGCGTAGTTTGTGACTGGAGATGGTATTACTGGTAAAAACTCAACCTTCCTCAGTGGGATGGTATGCTGGGAGGTCAGAGCATGAATTCCAGCCCACGGAGGAACTAGCTTTTCTTCATCCTTCAGTCCGCACTGAATAAGCGATATGATAAATTCAGTTAACTCAGCTTTGCGGACCGCAGTTTTAGGTAGAAGTAGATCCATGTCCTCAGCCACTTTGAAACTTTCTGGTAGACTGGGATGTGTTGATGGCTTGTAGTGATTTTGACACATTCACAGCTTTGTTGGTTTATGCCTACACCTGACACAGCTTGTTTTCCAGCAGCCACTTCATTGGTACAGTCTTGAAAAAGCATCATGGCAGTATCATGTGTGCTGAATGTTCCAGACAAAGAAGAACTGTCTTCAAAAATCAAAATTATCAAGAACAGCAATTGTAAATCCTTTCCTGGTAAAGTGACTTGAAAGGGGTGTGTTGTCAGATTCACAAGATTTTACAGCATGAGCTGCTAACAAGTTCCTGCTCCGTACTATGTCATTTTAACTTGTTGTTACACCAATCCTATTCATTAAAGTGATTAGCTCTCTACTTTTGCACTTGTCATAGATTGCGTGGGAAGTCACCATGTGTAGCGGAGTTCTCTTTTTGCCATGATATATTTCATAAAACATGATTTGGAAAAGACAGTACATTTGCACAGCATAAGCCTGTTGGTTCATGAGATTGTCTTCCACTTCTTCGCTTATATCTTTAAAGCCATCAACAATGTTGTCGACTTCAGTTCTGAACTCAAGAACTTTAGTTTGTAACAGTTTTGCTTTGTTGATATTAAACAATGATGTAAAAACTTTTAAGACAACACCAGACATTCTTGTTGATTCCCATGATTTGCGGAGCTCTGATGCATCACAAAATTTGTCATTACGTCCAAAAAACAAAATCTTTCCGGACGCTTCTTAAAATGGTTCCTGCTGATTTTACTGCATCCTGTGATCTTATTTTGGCAGCAAGAACTTCAGGAGTCAAATCTGCTGAGAACACCAGAAGTGGCTCATTCTTTTTGTTAGACTGACAAAAACTAATTCTGTCATTGTACATTCTCACCAGAAAAATCTTAATTTCATTACAGTTTCAATACAGTTTCATCAATGTTGACCATTATTTCTCTGATCTCACTGAGTGTAAATCCGTCGCCAGCACTCAAGAGTGGCTTTAAAACTTAATTTGCTTTTTCAAGGAGTGCAAACTTAACAGGAGGCTGGTGGTTATGTTACTGCTTGGGAGCTCATTGTGTATTCATATTTTCGAATGTATGCACGCATGCAGTTCGAATGGGCATACAAATCCGCTGAATACAGTCACCTCGCTGTTTAGATCAGCTACATGGCTGAAAACTTCATCTAGGAAGACACTAGCTGCAGATAAAAACATGCTTGCCTTTGAGACTCACGTACTTTGTTCTTTTGTCAATCCCTTTGGCCCTTATTCTGGGTATACCACAGATAACACATTAATGATCCTCTGCTTTCTGATCAGTTGTTGGAGGTGGACTAGGGGTAGCCATCAATCTTATAAGTGGATGGGCATTGGGTTTGATTGTCAGTGCTTTCTCAGAAGACTCAGATTCTTGTTGTGATTCAGGGGTTTCTGCTATTTTGTAACAATTTTTTTCCAGGCTTTTTTCCATAGTATATGACTTGTTGTTACATTAATAAAATATTTGATCCTCTTCACCTACGAGTTTCAATCTTTTGTGAACTTCGTCTTGCCACATTTCAACAGCATCTCGAGCTCTCTTCTGTCCAGCCGCAGTTGATGTTAGTTTGACATATGGCACATTGTTCTTTGTTGAAAAAGTCCTCAGATTTTGTAGTTGGCAATACTCAGTCAGGAGGTAAAGATCCTCTGCGACTACCTGCTTCGCTCCTGTTTATGAATTGGCGGAAGTGTTGCTCTGAGGAGTTATTTTCTGTCTCTATAGGAGTACTTGACCCCCAAAACCTATGTTTCAACACAAAAATGAAGTATATAGGTCTCATGGTTCTTGAAATATTACATCATCAATGCAACACATCCGCCATTTTTAAAAATGTCATCCAGAAAAATTTGGCCCAGATTAGCAATGTCTACCCAAGCTAAATTACTTCTCTAATGATACAAAAACGCAAATCAAAAATGAAAATCTCTGGACAACAATTTTTTTTACAGAGGTATAGTAAGGGGCCAGGACTGCATTATCTTTTCTAAAAAATACTACCATAGAGCAAAAAGGTCACTAGTGAGCTCAGCCCCAACTAAAATTACCGAGACTCTTCCAGTGAGAGCCCCATGGTTATTTAAACAAATGACTTGTGGTCCTTGTCAGATAGAATCACCCTGTTGCTGCTGAACTGCTCGTCATTCCTGTGCTAGAATAAACCATGCCTGATGCTACATTAGATGTATCCATTGATTCAGTTTTTTGACTAGTTTATTCAGCACCATGTGGCAGGAATCATTTGACCATATTGACCTGGGTATGATCTCAGATCAAAAATTGCCACTTCTGAGAGAGGCTTTCTGTCTTCTGACAAAGTGCATATAAGCAAAGCCTGAACTCCCTGCCTAACTAAAGGGGACATGTCATTACCCCATGCATGAATAACTACAATATCAGGGAGTGGATTTGCCCTTGAATCCAAGGGATGGTGAAGACATCAAACAAGTGTTTGAGCTTGGTCCTCCAACACCCAACCAGTGGTGTTTGACTCCCGTGGCTAAATGGTATGTTTCCAGTCTGGATCCATGGAACATCACATCTGTACTGCCCACAAATTAAAGACCACACTTGTAGACATACACCAACCTATGGTAGAATAGTAGAGGTCTTTTCCAATAAAATCAATACCAAAGGTAATACCATAAACTAGTTCTCACTCTGACACCAATGGGCTTTAGAGACTGTGGGTGGGAGCTGGTGTAGGAGTGCAATTAGCACTCAAAGTAACTAGACTTTCATCTTCTGACTTCCTTAATTGCATCCACAGGCTTTTCTAGTGTGGTCAACATGGTCCCCCTCCTATTCTAAACAAATGGCATGTGTAATGCCCTTTGTCTATCACTAGGAGTGCTCACATACACACTCAAGTGCGCTTTGTGTCATAGGAACCCCATCCCAGTGCACCAGGAAATTGTGATGCCCCACATGTGGCCTGAGGTGAATGTTTCCCCTAACAAGGGCCACAGGACAGAAAGGCGACTCTGGTGCTGTAGCAAGATTCCCCACATACCCTTGCCTGCCAATCAATTTTGAATCTCCTGACTCTCAGTTTCAGGTGTCTTCTATCAGAATCACATTGTCTAAGAAAACATCAGACTGATCAGACAGGAAGGCAGCAACAAGCTCAGAAAGCTTGAAATCCCTGAGGAATGCAAGAGGATAAGTCTAAAAAAAATTCCCATATGGCAAGAAACAAATAGCTGTCAAAAGTCCCGTCATCTCCATGAGCCTAGTCATATCATTTCATATCCGAAACACTCAGGGCAAGATGCTTCCATCCTTTAATGGCCATCCTGACCAGGAAATCTTACCTTCCTGGCCAGGAAATCTTTTGTGGGATCATTCTTGCACCCAAGACTATTGCTCACAGTTGTTTATTGACTGGAGCCACTGACTTAATTGAATGTCTCTGTGCTGCCAGTAACCTCAGAACTCACGCTGATCTAAATGGATCAACAAACATGTCCTACACCCGCCATGCTGTTTCATATGCGCGGTTGGTTCTAGGGACCAGTGCTGCTGAGATCAGATCTGGGACAAAGGGACACTAAGCTTCTACAAGCCTTTGGGGAATGGGATCATGTCCTCACCCACTGGTAGCAGGTCTCTGAACTCTGCCACCCTTAAACAAGATAGGCCATCAGCTACCTTGTTTTTAAACACTGGAACATGTCTGGGAGTAAAATATACATTGGAAGCAAGGCAACAACGAATTAGGAAATAATTTCATACCTGAGGGATGGGGTCCCTGGGACTTTTGGAGGGTCAGGGAGGAGAGATTTGCGCTCCCCTTCCCTTTACTATACAACCAGCCCAGGAGGATGGGGTCCCTTGGCTGATTCTATAACAAAGGGGAGAGTACACGAAGCCCCCTCCATTTTAATTTCACCTCAGCCATAGGGATGGGGTCCCTGGGGCCGCACGGAGTCCAGGAAGGGGTGCCACATTCTCAAAACAACACCCTTTCACAGATAGAGTAACGCATAAATTAGGCAAAAAAGAAGCAGAGAACTCTGGGTAGTTCCTGAGTTTAGGAGGAGAGCAGCTCCTGTATAGAGCATCCTACAACACCAGCAACATTCTTAATTTGCTCACCTGAAATGTCTGTTCTTCTAGCAAAGTTTTAAACATAGGATTAGCACAGTGCCATCCACACCAAGCTAGAAAGGGACAACTTTTTTTGCTATTTTGCCACAAAGTATTAAAACATAGGATTGGCACAGTGCCATCCACACTGAGTGGGTGTGTGAGTGGCTCAATAGAGGAGTGAGTGGGTGTGTGAGTACTGGTATGGATTTGTGAATGGGTTTGTGAGTGGTTGTGTGGGTGTGTGAGTGGGCATACTGGAGGTTGTATGGGGGTGTGAATGGGTGTGTGAGTAGTTCTGTGGATGATGTCATCAATGATATCATTTGATTTGTCATCAGTGATGTCATCAGTGATGTCACTGACCATGTTATGAGTGATGTAATATGTGAGGTCATGAGCAGTGCATTGTGGTGGCATAAGTTATAGTTGTCCCAGGTAACTACAACTGCTGAATTTCACTGGTTTTGTATGAGTGAAATCTGAGCCTAACTATAATGTCCCTGTAACCTTTGTTTTTTCAGTGAATATATATATATATATATATATATATATATATATATATATATATATATATATATATAACCTACTGGCGGTTGCCAGTAGGTAGTTATAGTTAGGACCTAGTTTCCATAGGAAAAGTGTTTTTTCTTTTGCCAATATCTTTGGCGCCGTTTGGCGAAACTTCGCGAAAATTTCAAAACTAATGGCCCGCTCCGGTCAGCTCCTGTTTGGAAAGTTTCGGGGTGATTCGTCAAGCGGGGGCAGAGAAAAAAGGGGGTCCCAAAATGTGTTTTCTCCATGTTAATTTCCATAGGAAACTTTTGTCGCGGCTACAGCCCGAACTGCTGAACGGAATTACACCAAATTTAGCACTCTTTGCTTTAAATGGTGTAAATCCGTTCAGTAGTTTTTGAAATATTAAAGGAAAAAGAAATATCGATATGTGGGCGGAGCCTAACCACACATCTCATTGTGAGATCTGATTGGCTGTCAGCACTTCATCCAAGAAATGTTGGCAGCCATCTTGGGACCAATATACATGATAGCACCCCATAAAAATGCATTGTAGTAAATGGAAGGTTTTTTGAGGGTCACCAAAAGGAGAACGTATAAAGGGTAATAACAGACTTTAGTTACACTATAAATCATTTGTTGATGGTACCATACTCATTTTAGGACTTGTTGTGTGTTATAAGGTGATTTTACCATGTGAAAAAGCCTTCTACTGGGATATCATGAATCATGTTTGAGAGAAAACTAATTTCTCATGCTTTTCCCATAAAGGTTTGGAAGGTGCTCCAGAAGCTGAAATGAGAGCATATTTTCTGTAAATTCACATTATCTTTCTCAGTCATGTGAGAATGAAGTCAGACATTCTCAGTAAAACATGTACATCCAACAAGGGCAGAGACTGTCAGTTGATTCCTTTGTGTTCTACTGCAGCTTCCCAGAGTGTTCTAAAGAACAACTAGAGCGCTAACAGTCTTACTTATGACAAAAGTATGGCATACCTGAAGCCATCTTGATTGGAATAAACTGGTAACACTTAAAACATTTAATTTAAAAAGGAACAAAATGAGGGGGTTCATTGTGCCACAAAAATTATGATTAGTGCTGCAGAAAGAAAAATTAGGGCACATTTTGAGTGACTTCTCAAATCCTCTTCTATTTCATTAAAAGATTTTGACATGCAGACTGAAACATGCACTTTCAATATCAGGAGCAGACTTCCAGTTAACTCCCTGGTGAGCAGTAGCTTTACTACAGTGATCTAATTTTTTTATTTTATTTAAACAATTTTTTTATTGTTTTTCAATATATAACGATACAAACATTTCCAAGATGTATAAGCGATAATGTGCACACGTAGTGAGGGCTTAGTATAGCAGCGCTCCCTAACAAGTGACATATCTATAATGAACATACGCATTGTTCCACTTTTCGCTACAAGGAAATCATACGACAACGAAATAATCATTAAACATGTAAGTGATCAGCAGCCAAATTTCTAAAGGAAAAGAGAAAAAAAATAAATACTTGACATATCTAAACAAACCTCCCGTCCCTCCCAATTATCCCCCCCGGCATGTCACACTTAGAAATGATTGTGTCAACATCTAGATTTACTACAGGTAAAGGCAATAAGAGTAAGCAGTATTTCGTTTTAGGGAAATCCCTTCGTGTCGAATGCAGAGGAATTTGTAAATGCAGAGGACATATGCATCAAGCCACATGGCGAGCAGTGGTCAGTTCGAATTAGTGGGAACATCAGCCACGGGGTCCTCATCCAGTTCAGTGTCTGGGATTTTCAAAAATACCACCATTTACTACAGTGATCTAATGAGCAACTAGAGTGCTAACATTCTCAATTTATGGCAAATGCGTGACACATCTGAATGCCTTCTTGATGGAATCAAAGTAAAAAACTGAAAGCATTTCCTACTGAGGAGACTGCAGTAAAAGAGGAAATTAGGAAACTTCATAACAAATAAGTCTCCCAAGATGGCCACCAGAGAAAAAAGAGCACAAATGTAGCACAAATATCCTCCAGATGTAGCCCACGTATAGCCCACTGACAAAAGTGTGCAAAACACTTTTTTTTTTTTT
This sequence comes from Calotriton arnoldi, assembly GCA_963921515.1. Classification (NCBI taxonomy): domain Eukaryota; kingdom Metazoa; phylum Chordata; class Amphibia; order Caudata; family Salamandridae; genus Calotriton; species Calotriton arnoldi. Next base: position 104,263 of record CAWUFW010017326.1, on the reverse strand, counting down.
TTTTTTTGCAGTTTTTATAGTGCAGACTGGTCAGATATTTGAGCGTTTCATCTTACTTGGACCCCTTATTGCGTATTTTGCACGAAGTACTTGAGATTGATCTTGTGAAACATTGAACTTTACTAATCTCTTAAACTGAAGTTGCTCTGAGCCGGGCTTTGTAACACCCGTTTTTACCTACTGGTTTTAATTAATTCTCATTGTATTGTATTAAGAAAGAGGATTTACAATTTTTATGTACACTTTTATGATCTATGTTTCTAAATCAGATCGAATAAAGTTTATTGAATTGAATTGAAGTCTCCCAAGATGGCCACCAGAGAAAAAGGAGCCCAAATGTAGCACAGATATCACCCAGATGTAGCCCAGGTATAGCCCAATGACAGAAGTGTGGAAAACACTTTTTATTTTTTGTTTTTTTGCAGTTTTATATAGTGCAGACTGGTCAGGTATTGGAGTGCTTTACATGAGCATTGGTTACATCACACAAGGACAAATTCATTTTGGTTGTAGGCATGGGGAGATTAAGTGATTTGACCAGAATCACAGAATGTCGAGCTGAAGCAGAAACTCCAACCTGGTTCCCCAGTTGCAAAGTCTGCAGCTCTGGAAGTAACACCACATTCTCTCCCAGTCCCGGCTCCTGGAGGGAGTTCCGCTGGGCGGTGACGTGCGGCGGGGGAGGGGCAGGGTGGGGGGTAGTAAAAACCGGAATCCGGCCGAATCCAGGTAAGTTAGCAAATAAATAAATAAAGCGAATTTCGTAGCGCGCGCTGCATCGCCAAATGCGATGCAGCGCGCTACGAAATTCGTTTTATTTATTTATTAATTATTTACTAACTATAACTCACGCCCCCGCAATGCACTGCTGATGACATCAAATATTACATCACTCATGACATGGTCAGTGACATCACTGATGACATCACTGATGACATCTCAAATGACATCACTGATGATATCATCCAGTGACTGTGAGTGTTTCTAAAAAGTTTAAGAATGTGATATATATATATATATATGATGATTCAGTGTGTGACTGACTGTATAAGTGAGTGATTATACGTGTCTGGGTGAATGTATGGGTGAGTGACCAATTTGTGTGAATGTCTGTATCAGTATGTCAGTTGGTATGTAAGTGGCTGCATGGGTTGGTGAATAGGTACATGAGTGTCTCTATAGGTTATTGATTGGTTGTCTGAGTCCCTGTATGTGTGCCTGAGTGTCTGTGCGTTGTGTGACTACCTGCATGGATGTGTGAGTGGGTGATTCATTGGGTGTATGGGTTCATGAGTGTGTCTGTGAGGTGCTGTATGGGTGAGTGAGTGTTTATATGGCTGTGTCGGGGAGTGAATGGATGTCTCAGTGGTATATGTGTGAGTAACTGCATATGTGAATGGCAGTATATGTGAGTGTTGGAGTATATAAGTGACTGTATGTGAGAGTGAGTGATTGTGAGAGTGGATGTATGTATGAGTGTGTGCTTGTGTCAGTGATTGTATAAGAGAGTAAGTATGTGTTAGTATCTGTATGAATAAGTGAGGTGGTGTGTGTATAACTGTATAGGTGAGTAAATGGCATTGTGATTGACTCTTTGGGTGACAGACTAGGTGTGTGAGTAACTATGGGTGAGTGGCGGTGTGTGAGTGTCTGTATGAGTGTATCAGTGCATATAATAGTGGCTGTATTGATGAGTGACTGCATGTATGAGTGACTATATGGGTGAGTGGATGTGTGTGTAGACCTAGGAATCAGTGAGTGGGTATGTACTAACTGGTATTGGTGTGTCTATGGTTTCGAGAATGGTAGTCTGTATTTTAGAGTGGGTGTATGAAAGGTTATATTAGGGTGTGAGTAGGTGCATCAGAGATTAAGTGGATGATGTCATCAGTTTAGTCATTTGAGATGTCATCAGTGATGTCATCAGTGATGTCACTGACCATGTCATGAGTGATGTAATATGTGATGTCATCAGCAGTGCATTTCGGGGGGCTGAATTTCTCTGGTTTTGTACGAGTGAAATGTCAGACTAACTATAACGTCCCTGAAACCTGTGTTTTTTTCAGTGAATATATATATATATATAACTTCGCTCCGCGTGCCACCGGAATCAGCTCCAAACACGGACACGGACCCAAGATGTCAGTTTCTTTATTTTATTATTGCTGTGCCGCCATAACGTTTCAGCTCCTACGAGCCTTGATCACATGACACAGTGAGAACCATTGTGAACGAATTTAAAGTGACAGGTGCGTGAACAAACTACAATCACGTGATAGTTAAAATTCATAGACATAAAAACAATACATCTTATCTCCTCATTTGCATATATTGTTTTGCCAAAGGTATACATACTGTGACTCATCGTTTAAGTTGTTATATTGGTATAATACCTCACTTTTATACAATTTACCAAATGATCACAATTTCGCGAGTTGAAATTCACTCTATCGATGAAATATTGCAAAATTATATCTATGTGTAGATCTGTTACGTTCTACCTGAATGCATAAAATTATAGACCTTAATGGCTTTGGGAGATATATAAATTAATTGTAAAAGAGTCTATGTTACCTTAAAGTGCCAGTGTGACTAAAAGAGGTGTAGCTAAGTGTGTTAAAATCAATGAACTCCTCATAGAAATCATGTGTGTACCTGAATCGATATCAATACATTAAATCAACTTGAAACAAAGTATGTGGTGGCCATGTGGGTAAGTTAGATAGGCCTAATAATCGCTAATGCCTGAGGATCTGTACCTTTGTATTGAACTTTGTTGATTGAGGGAATATGTTGAACTTTGCACCGTTAAGGGCAAATTTGGTATCACGATTGATGGAGACATATCAGATGTGCAAAAATGGCAATATAATTATGTGTATTTTTGGTAAAAACAGATAAAACCAATAAATATGCATTTTCATAAATATATAAATATACAAACATATAAATACATATATATACACATTATTAAAAGACTGTTAATAAATAAATAACTGCCTTAATAACAATTCCTTAGATGTAAAATACATGTACTTGGTAAATAACAAAAACTGTTTTCTCATTATGTATATTCTACAGTAATTTTGAGATAAAAAATTGCAGTTTGTCACTCAATGTGTATAAACGTAAAAATATTTAGCCACTACATTGATGTCTGATATTTTGTCATTATTCACCTGTGATTATCCTAATTGTTGTCCTCTAATGCAACTAAAACATATCTTAAATCAATCATATTGGTCAATTAATACTGTACTTTAGCCTAGGCAAGTATACATATCCTCAGTGGTGTTAAGACCTCCTGGTGATTTGGAATCTAGTTGTAATATATATCTCGTTTCTAGTCTTCGTAATTTCGATTCCCTATCACCTCCCCGTCTGCTAGGTGGTACACTGTCAATGACGTAATACTTGAGATCTGTATTTTTGGAATTGTGGGCCTCTCTGAAGTGACGTGCCACCGGATAAGTGTTATCCTGGTTACTAATGGCACGTAAATGTTGTAGGGTGCGCTTGTGTACTTGCAGTTTTATGCTGCCTATGTACTGGAGGCCACATGGACATTCCAGCACATAGACAGCATATTCAGTTTTGCATGTGAGGAATTTCTGTATCCTACATGCCTTGTCACTGAACGGTGTTGTATATGTATTTTTGTTTATGCCATGGGCACACGCCTTGCAAGACCTGCACTTATAAAAACCATTGTTGGTTTGTAGCCAGCTTGTCTTTTCAATTACCTCTGGACTGGTGTTAACCAGAGGATCCCTCATAGAGGGTGATTTTCTGTATGTGATGGACACCCTCTGCGGCAGCAGGGGTCCAATCACTGCATCATTTAGTACTAGCGGCCAGTTTTTTTGTATGATCTTTTGTATCTTGATGTGCTGGTTGCTGTATCTGGTGATCATTCTGAACGTATTTTCTGTTTCTTTTTTTCTTTGTTCAAGATCTTTACTTGATATGTGTGTGCCCATTTGTTTATTATTAAGTAAGGAATCCCTGCTAGGGAGCATGGATTTTGATATAGCTCTAGTGATAATATGTTTGCTATATCCTCTTTCCTTGAGTCTCCTGAAGCTATCTGCATGTGCTGTTTTTAAATCTTGATCATTACTGCATATGCGGCGTAGCCGCAACATCTCACAGTACGGTATACTGTTAATGAGGTGTCTCGGGTGAGCGCTAGTTGCATGAAGAATGGTATTTCCCGCCGTTTCTTTACGATAAAGCCTGCTCTCTATTTTGCTCTGATTGATGTATATCTGGGTGTCAAGGAAGTTGACTGTATTTGCGCTTATGTTGGTTGTGAAATGTAGGTTCAATTGGTTGTTATTCAAAGTTTCAACAAAGGATAGGGCCTCCTGTTGAGTGCCACACCATATCACAAATAAATCATCTATATAACGAAGCCATGTCTGTACATGGTTCTCAATGTAATGGCTGTACTTACCCATGAGGACCACTTCCTCACAATAGCCCATGTGAAGACAGGCGTAACTGGGAGAAAAGCTGGCCCCCATGGCCACTACTCTAGTTTTCTGAAACAAAAGATTGTTAAACATAAAATTGTTATTAGTTAAACAGAACTCTATCATTTCCAAATGCATGTTGTTATGTTCATTGTGATATATTGGTCTTTGCGCCAGGTAATGTTTTATGGCTTGGATGCCATCCTCATGTTTTATGCTGGTATATAAAGACGTTACGTCCATTGTCATCAATAAATAGTCTTCCTTCCATTCCACCTCGTTGATTTGTCTTAAGAAATCTGCAGTATCGCGCACGTATGATGGCAATTTTTTAACAAACTCCTGCAAAAAGAAGTCCACGTACATGGATGTGTGTTCCAATAGGCCACCCCTAGCCGATATTATTGGACGCCCAGGTGGTATTACAGGGTCTTTATGTACTTTGGGGATAAAGTATATCGTTGGTGTTACTGGGTTGTCTGTTTTGAGGAATTTGTATTCGTTCATAGTGATAAGACCTTTTGATTTCCATGATGAGAGTTTGTTATAATATGAGGCGTAAACAGTTTTTAGATTTGCCGCACTATTTCTTATATAACATTCTCTATCATTAAGCTGCTTGAATGCTTCCTTTAGGTAATCCGCTTGTGGCCAGATGACCACATTGCCTCCCTTGTCGCTGTTCCTTATTATGATACTTTTCTCTTTTTTCAATTTGGAGACCAAATTCTGATATTGTCGCTGTTGATTATTGTACTTCATTTTTTTCATCCCTATTTCTTTGTTAAGTTTTTTTAGTTGTGTTGTTACCGTCTCGTGGAAGACATCTATAGAGTCTCGAGGAGTAATGGGGTTAAACGTAGAGGGTTGTTTAAAGGGAGTTGACTGTATTGGTCCTGTCTTGTCACTCATCCCTTGTATAAAATTATCTATATCAGCGTTTGATGCGTTTCCTTTCCGATATTCCTGTTCAGTATTATCCCAAAGGCTCTCCATTTCCCTCAACAACGGTACGTCAGATTGCGATAAATTTGAATAACCCTGGAGGTCTTGTTCTGTTCCTTTGTTTAGCCCCTCTTGCGTTTTAGTCAATACATGGAATTTCTTAAGTTTGAGTTTCCTTACTGTTTTGTATACGTCTAGCCGTATTGACGCATAATCGAAATGAGCTCCTGGAGAATATGTTAGTCCCAAACTTAAAATGCTTTCCTCTTTGGCTGACAGTGTGATGTTGGAGAGGTTGATTATGGTACGGCAGGGTGCTTTTGTCTTGTTTACTTCTTCTGCCAATATCCCCTTCCCCTCTTCTTGGTGTAATTTTGTGTGCCATTTGCTTGCTTTGCGCCTCTGCCTGCGCCTGAAGTTGTTGTTTGTTCTTCGTTCATTCTTTGCGGCCTTGGACGGAGAGTTTGTCTCCTTTGTCGACATAAAAAAATCAGTTCTTCCCCAGGTAGTGGCTTTTTGCGATTCCCTGTGAGATCTGGATTTCTCATTTCTGATTCAGACTCACTGCCTCCTGCTGAACTCATGTCTGTCTGTGAAGTTTCTTGTCTTGCTTCAAGGGTTCTATTGGCAATATGTACATTCTGTGCCGGTTTGTTTTTGGCCACTCTGAAGCCGTCGTATTTTTTTGAAAAAGTAAAAATCTGTCCGAGTTCGTAGTCATTACGATCCCTTTGGAATTTATACGCTTTTCTTTCTTTTATTTTATCTTCTTCTTTTTTCAGGCGTGTCATCATTTCTTTCCTCATTTTGACCATTTCCTCTGTTTCTTCCAATTTTCCCAATTCATCATTCAATTCATCAATGTCTTTCAGGAGTTGGGCTCTATCGATGTCAGCATATTTGATTAGTATTAAGACAAGTCTTCTGGATGAATCTAGATTGCTTTCTGCCCACTCGCGCATAAGGTCAGGATTTGGGTCCTCATAGCTCGGGGCATTTAGGATTCTTAATCCTCTTGGGATTCTGCCCACATCTATATATTTTTGTAAGGACTGTGATTCCCACCAATTATTTCGTTTTTCATCTTTTTTTCCAGTATTTTGAATTTTTCTTTCAAGGAGTTCAAGTTGCTTGTATTTCTATAGCTGGCATCTGGTTCTTTAGCACCTGACGTTGTTGGGGGGGCTGTCCAAAAACATGTTCATTGCTGCAGCCTCCCTGTCTCTAACCGTGTCGGCTGACATCATGCAATATTAATTCTTTAGTTGGAATCGCAAGATACACTGTTTGGAAATCCCGTAAACTTGCGTGAATACTGATCACCTTTCCACCCTTGAATACCCGTTTTTCCTCACCAGCAGACTGGACTATGGAAATGCACTCTACGCCGGCATCAACAAGTCCCTACTCCGCAAACTCCAAACAATACAGAACACCGCCGCCAGACTCGTCCTCGGCATCCCCCGACACGAACACATCAGCCAACACCTACGAAGTCTCCACTGGCTCCCCGTGGAGAAAAGAGTCACTTTCAAAATCCTCACTCACGCCTACAAATGCCTACACAACAACGGACCCAAATACCTCAACAACAGAATCAACTTCCACGTACCCAAAAAAAACCTCCAATCTTCCAACCTCGCACTGGCCGAAACCCCGCGCATCCACAGAGCCAGAGCAGGTGGAAGATCCTTCTCTCACATTGCAGCCAAGACCTGGAACGAGCTACCGGCAGACATCAGACGCGCCCCCTCCCTGAACACCTTCAGGAAGACCCTCAAGACCTGGCTCTTCAGCTAAACAGATCTGCGGACCCCCCCCCCTCAGCGCCTTGAGACCCTCACGGGTGAGTAGCGCGCTTACAATTCCCTGATTGATTGATTGATTGACATACATAAATATAATCTAATTTGACAGAACCTGATGTTCACAATGAAGGCTGAAAAGGACGTATTAGTTTGAATCAAGGATGCTAAATCATAAGAAGTTTATGGTCTACCACAGTGGATTTATTTATAAGACGAGTTGTGTTGACAATACATTTCATGAAGTGTAATAAAATTCATTTTTGGTACAATATAGCAGTATGCAGCTTACGTTAAATATATAAATATATGTGAACAAGGCCGATGTAGGTCGAAACGTGTTATAATTTTTTTCCGTGTTGCTGATTAAAAAACACCTTGCAAAAAAAGCCCTGCCGATGTGGCTGGATTTCTTCCGTGTTTGAGAAGAGATAGACTATACATACTATATATATATATATATATATATATATATATATATATATATATATTATCTACTGGCGGTCGCCAGTAGATAGTTATAGTTACAACCTATTATCCATAGGAAATCCGCGACATTCTATTTGAAATAACTCTCTTGCCGGTTGACGTATCTTCGCAAAATTTTCAAACTTTGTGGGGCGCTCCGGTCCGCTCCTACCCTGAAAGTCTCGGGGATTCGTCAAGCGGGGCCGGGAAAAAGGGGGGTCCCAAAACGCGTTTTCCCCATGCAATTTTCCATAGGAAACTTTAGACACGGCTACAGCCCGAACTGCTGAACGGAATTACACCAAATTTGGCAAAGAGGTAGTTCTTGGTTCAGAAAGAACCCTTTTGTTAAATGGTGTAAATCCGTTCAGTAGTTGCTGAGAAAATCAAAAGTAAAAGTACATATATATCTATGGGCACGGAGGATTCGCGCACCCTGAGCGCACCCTGCGCGCACCGTCCCGATCACGAGCTGCATGTTAATTGGCTGTCAGCTGGCTGTCAACATTCCGATTCAGGAAATGTTGGCAGCCATTTTGTCCCTCGGTAGAACCGAGGGACAGAAACAAGTGCGCAAAGCGCACAAAGGGAGCAGGGTAGAAACACCCTGACCCCCTAGGTTTGCTCAGGGGGTCCCACAAGGACCCCCTGGGCAAAAAAAAAAAAAATTTTTAAATCGGCAGGATGCGAATCCTGCCGAAAATCGAAGCGCGGTCTCCCGCGCTTCGATTGTATTTGCCCCGGGTGGCCCAAGTCCCGGGGGCATGGTGGGGGTAATTTTATGTGTGGGGGCCTCAAGGGCTCCCCAAGCCCCGGGGACCGCCACCCCCGGGGCTTTATTGAAAAATGGTGCGGGAGGGCTCTTCTGCCCTCCCGCAGCCCCGGGACCGCCACCCCCCGTGACTTCTTTTTTAATTTAAATATGGTGTGGGGGCTCCAGCCCCCACACGCCCGGGACCACCACCTCCCCGGGGCACTTATAAAATAAATGTGGGGGTCCATTACGGACCCCCAGAGCCCCGGGACCACCACCTCCCCGGGGCTGTGCAATTTAAGGGAGGGGGCCGCGCGCCCCCTCCTGGAGCCCTTGATGGCCCTGGGGACCGCCACCCCCAGGGCCGGCTCCTGCAGTGTCCCGGGTGCCTACCCCCGGGACACTGTAGTTTGCTATGGCAGGACGGAGCCTCGCGGCTCCCGTCCTGCCATAGCAAACTGCTTTGGATATTGGAAGAGAGAGCAGGGAAACCTGCTCTCTCTTCCAATATCCAAAGCCGATTGCTTTCCACATGGGGAGCTGCATCTTAGCAGCTCCCCATGTGGAAAGGCAATGCCGGCTCCCAAGGGACGTGGGAGCCGGCGGGACTGTGGGGGATTGGGGACCCCCCACAGTCCCCAACGGAGAGGGCCAGCCCCGGGGGATGGGGTCCCTGGGGCAAGTAGTGGCCCGGGAGGGGGCCACGCAGCCCCCTCCCCAAAGTTTAAAAAAATAAAAAAAGTGTATGGCCGGCCCCGGGATGGGGTCCCCGGGGCCTTAAATGGCCAGAGGAGGGGGGCCACACAGCCCCCTCCAAAGAATAAAATTTAAAATAGAGGCCATGCCCTGGGGGATGGGGTCCCCGGGCCAATACAGGCCCAGGGAAGGGGGCCACGCGCCCCCTTCCCGTTTTTAAAAAAAATTTAATTACAAAAAAGGGTTAAGGCCCTGGGGGATGGGGTCCCCAGGGCCCAAAAACAGGAAAAAGGAAGGGGGCCACACATCCCCCTTCAGGCGACAAAAAAAAAAAAAAAAACGATCGGGCCCGCAGGCCCCGCCCCTTCCTTCACCACTCTGCAAACGCGCCCTGGCGCGTTTGCAGAGGGGAACCAATCCCCTTGAATACTGGGGTCCCTGAGGCCAACTAGCCCACCAGGAACCTCCAGTATGCGCCAGAGGCTGCCTTGCAGAGAGGTGTACAGAGGCCACGCCCCTTTTACACCTCTCTGCAACGCAGCTCTGTGGCGCTTTTGGAGGTATATGGTGGGCTAGTTGGACTCCGGGGACCCTCAGGATTCAAGGGGACTTAATCCCCCAACTTAAAACACGCCATCGGGCGTGTTTGCACAGTGGTGAAGGGAGGGCGGGGCTTCAGGTGACATGTGTGCAAACAGGCCCCGTGGCGCGTTTTAAGATGGGAATTAAATCCCTTCAATCCTGAGGTCCCTGAGGCCAACTAGCCCAACAGGTACATCCAGAAAGCGCCACAGAGCTGCGTTGCAGAGAGGTGTAAAAGGGGTGTGGCCTCTCTACACGTCTCTGCAACGCAGCCCCTGGCGCATATTGGAGGTTCCTGGTGGGCTAGTTGGCCCCTAGGGACCCTCAGGATTCAAGGGGACTTAATCCCCAACTTAAAACGCGCCACGGGGCGCGTTTGCACAGATGTCACCTCAGGTCCCGCCCCCTTCCTTCACCATTGTGCAAATATTCTTCTAAAATAATCCGAAATACGAATTCCGATTTACTCATCTGTTATAAGGAGAGACCTCAGTGCTGCATCTTTCAGCCCAGTACTGGTCCTGAAAAGTAATTTTAACCGTACTTACCAGTAACTTGAATTTCCTTCCATAGGATATCATTGCCTGCTTTTTGCTGAAAAAGTTTCTAAGTGTTGATTTTTGAAACATACAAATATTCCTCTAAAATCAGCCGAAATACGAATTCCGATTTACTCACCTGTTATAAGGAGAGACCTCAGTGCTGTATCTTTCAGCCCAGTACTGGTCCTGATAAGTAATTTTAACCGTACTTACTAGTAACTTGAATTTCCTTGCATAGGATATCATTGCCTGCTTTTTGCTGAAAAAGTTTCTAAGTGTTGATTTTTGAAACATACAAATATTCCTCTAAAATCAGCCGAAATACGAATTCTGATTTACTCACCTGTTATCAGGAGAGACCTCAGTGCTGTATCTTTCAGCCCAGTACTGATCCTGAAAAGTAATTTTAACCGTACTTACCAGTAACTTGAATTTCCTTCCATAGGCTAACATTGACTGGTTTCACTTGGAAATTCTTCTAAGTGTGGAGTTTTGGAACTTTAAAATATTCATCTAAAATCAGCCGAAATACGAATTCCGATTTACTCACCTGTTATAAGGAGAGACCTCAGTGCTGTATCTTTCAGCCCAGTACTGGTCCTGAAAAGTAATTTTAACCGTACTTACCAGTAACTTGAATTTCCTTCCATAGGCTAACATTGACTGGTTTCACTTGGAAATTCTTCTAAGTGTGGAGTTTTGGAACTTTAAAATATTCATCTAAAATCAGCCGAAATACGAATTCCGATTTACTCACCTGTTATCAGGAGAGACCTCAGTGCTGCATCTTTCAGCCCAGTACTAATCCTGAAAAGTAATTTTAACCGTACTTACCAGTAACTTGAATTTCCTTCCATAGGATATCATTGCCTGCTTTTTGCTGAAAAAGTTTCCAAGTGTTGATTTTTGAAACATACAAATATTGCTCTAAAATCAGCCGAAATCCGAATTCCGACTTACTCACCTGTTATCAGGAGAAAACCCAGTGCTGCACCTTTTAGCCCAGCACTGACCCTGAAAAGTAATTCTAACCGTACTTACCAGTAACTTGAATTTCCTTCCATAGGCTAACATTGACTGGTTTCACTTGGAAATTCTTCTAAGTGTGGAGTTTTGGAACTTTAAAATATTCCTCTAAAATCAGCCGAAATACGAATTCCGATTTACTTACCTGTTAACAGGAGAGATCCCAGTGCTGCATCTTTAGCCCAGCACTGACCCTGAAAAGTAATTTTAACCGTACTTACCAGTAACTTATATTTTCTTCCATAGGAATCCATTGTCTGGTTTTCAGCAAAAAGTTTCAAAGTGTTGATTTTTACAAACTACAAATATTCCTTAAAAATCGCCTGTATGACTTAAACGCATTCTTTCAACTGTTTACAGGAGATGCACCAGTGCTGGATCCAGGATCCAACACTGAGTAAGAAAAAGTAACGATAACAGTTTTTACCTGCTAAGTGAATTTCCTTCCATAGGATAACATTGGTGACTATATGAGAAAAAGTTTCTAAGTGTCAACTTTTAAAATACAATAATATTCCTTAAAAATCAGTACTGTAACCAAAACGCTTTTACTCAACTGTTTACAGGAGATGTCCCAGGACTGAATCTAGGATCCAGTCCTGTGGTTAGAAAAGTAATCCATAAAGTAACTAATTGCATTTAACTAGAAATTCACATTGAGCTGAATGTTGCATTGTGTTTGAAAATGTGTTGCCCATTGCAACAACTGTAACTACTGTACTTAAAAGTCTATTGCCTATGTGCAAAGTATTTAAACTAAAGTAATTCATTCTGAGAAAGTATTTTTGTAATGTAATGTATAATGTAATTACAATGTAATTTAAAAAATAAAATATGTAAAAAAAAATTGTTTCTAAAAATGTAGTAAATCAGTATGAAAAAAATTAATATAACAATTAATACATTTAAAAATTGTCATTTACAAAACCTTTGAAATTCACTGAAAAAACCGTAGGTTTCAGGCACGTTATAGTTAGAAATTAGCATTTTAAAACCTTTGAAATTCACTGAAAAACCATAGGTTTCAGACACGTTATAGTTACAAATTAGCATTTAAAAACCTTTGAAATTCACTGAAAAACCATAGGTTTTAGGGACAGTTATAGTTACTTTGACATTGCACTCGTAAAAACCCGTGAAATTTCCCCGTTATAGTTAGTTCAGCTAACTATAACTCGCGCCCCGCAATGCACTGCTGATGACGTCACATATTACATCACTCATGACATGGTCAGTGACATCACTGATGACATCACTGATGACATCTCAAATGACATCACTGATGACATCATCCACGTGATAATCTGATGCACCTCCTCACACCCTAATATAACCTTTGATACACCCACTCTAAATTACAGACTGCCATTCGCAAAACCATAGACACTCCAACACCAATAACTACATACCCACTCACTGATTCTTAGGTCTACACACACACATCCACTCACTCACCCGTACAGTCACTCATACTTATGGTCACTCAGTACAGGACTATCATATGCACTCTTACTCCTATATAGACACTCAAACACCGCCACTCATCCATAGAGGTACTCACACACCTAGTCAGTCATGCAAATAATTAAACACACTGCCATTTACTCACCTATACAGTTATACACACACCAGCTCACTTAATCATACAAATACTAGCACATTGTTACGCTCTTATACAATCACTGATACAAGCACACACTCATCCATACAGCCACTCTCACAATAACACACTCTCACTTATAGCCATTTAAATACTCTAAAACACATATATACTGCCTTTCACATATGTAGTTACTCACACATGTACCACTGGGACATACATTCACTCACTAACACACTGTTACACACACTTACCCACCCATACAGTCTATCACAGATGCACTCTTGAAACCATCCACCCAGTGAATCACCCACTCACACATCTATGCACAGTCGCACACACCCCATCCACACAAACACTCAGGCACCCATACAGATACTCAGACAACAAATCAATAACTCTTATAGACACTCATGTAGCTATTCACAAACCCATGCAGCCACTTACACAGCAACAGACAGATACAGACATTCACCCAGTTTAGTCACTAACCCATGCATTCAGTAAGATACGTTTAATCACTCACTTATAGAATTAGTCATGCACCTACTAAATCATCCATACACACACTTATACACCCACTCATTCTTTAATACGCCTTTCCCTATATATATTAAAAATATTTAAACTTTACAGAAACACACAGTCACTGGATGATGTCATCAGTGATGTCATTTGAGATGTCATCAGTGATGTCACTGACCATGTCATGAGTGATGTAATATGTGACGTCATCAGCAGTGCATTGCGGGCGCGAGTTATAGTTAGCTGAACTAACTATAACGGGGAATTTCACGGGTTTTTTACGAGTGCAATGTCCAAGTAACTATAACTGTCCCTAAAACCTATGGTTTTTTCAGTGAATATATATATATATATATATATATATATATATATATATATATATATATATATACATATATATATATATATATATATATGTATATATATATATGAACAACAAGTTGATCTTCACACGAGGGAACATGATTGAGCTGTGCCTCAGAAATAGCATCTTCCTGTTTAATAAGAAGCTCTATTGCCAAAAATGTGGGACTGCGATGGGAGTTTCCTTTTCTCCAAGCTATGCTAATCTCATGATGGGATGGTGGGAGAGGAGCATAGCTTGGAGAGAGGAGAACGACCATCATACGTCCAAGATAGCCCTATGGCTTCGTTTCATCGATGACCTCTTCCTGTTATGGAGAGGTACCGAACTTGAATTTCTGGAATATCTAAAAATCCTCAATGAGAACGAAGTGGGATTAAAATTTACACACAACATAAATAGTCAAGAGATTGACTTCCTGGATACTAAAGTATATATCAAATTCAATAAAATTCACACAACTGTCCATAGGAAGAAGACAGCAACTAACAGTATATTGCATGGAATGAGTTTTCATCCTTCATCTCTTAAGAAAAGTATCCCATACGGAGAATTCATCCGAATGAAGAGAAATTGTTCTGAATTGAAAGAAATGGAAATCAAATTTCTGGAAACTAAAAAACGCTTCCTCCAAAGAGGATACAAATATGGAGATGTGCATAAGGGTGAACATAAAGCGAGGTCAAAAACGAGGGCAGAGACACTAATTGATAACAGGAAAGAAAAGAACAAACAAGCAGGACCAGGAGAAGATGCACCACGCCTGACTTTGACATATAGCCGTGAAAGTTTCCAAATCAGACAAATCCTCACCAAGTATTGGAGCGTAATAAAAAAAGATCCTCGCATCGGCCATTTGGTAGGGGAATATCCTTTGGTGTCATTTAGAAAGGCCCCGTCTTTATCTGATACACTGGTAAATAGTCATTTTCGGATGAATAAACAAGAATCTTGGCTACAAATCAAACAAAGGGATTTGTGAAATGCATGAACTGCAAAGCGTGCAAAAATTGGACAGAACCTCAAATCTATCAAAGATCCCAAAGGAGGCACACTAGAAATTAAGGAAACAATCACTTGTGAAACATCTTATGTTGTCTATTTAATTGAGTGTTTTTGTGGAAAGAGGTACATTGGCAGCACCATCTGCCCCCTCAAGAAAAGAATATTAGTGCATGTACGAGCCACAGTCAACCATGACACTTCATATGCCACGGCCAAACATATGAGCACTCATCCTGGAAAAACATGGCTAGATTTCAAATACTCAGGTTTGGCAACAGTCCGACAACATGAGAGAGGAGGCAACAGAATGCTCAAATTAAGACGTTTGGAACCCAAATTTATTATCCGGTTCAAGACAAAGACCCCGGGAGGATTAAACATGGACGAAGAAATGTATGTACACCTGTAGAAGAAGACCTACCATCTGAAGAACCTGTTTAATTGGGACATTAATCAATTGTGAAAAATGATGAGACATTATCCTTGATGAAATATTAAAATTCCATGAGATTGCATAAATGTAAACACAATAATTAGTATGGTATCAGTAGTAGTTTTTTTGTTTCTGTGCACCTAGGGTGATTTAATTTAAGTAGGATCAAATAATGTATATGCACTAAGCAATATAGTAATATGGACATTTACTCTGAAATTACGACGTAATGAGCAGTTTAGATATATTAATAAACAAACCTGTCTCAGAGCTATTAGATTCTAAGGGCACTTAGCCATGAATTTAGCGACATTGAATGGTACTGTCGGCATGAATTATGACAATTCAAAACAATGCTCAGAGTATAAACAGTTACAACGGTCAATATCTAAATGTGTCTGTTATCTCCCGCTGTGCACAGATTGTAAGTAATAAAGTTTGATTGAATTGAGTATACTACTGGGACCACAATGCCTCATAATGGGCTAACGTGGATACCGAGTATAAAAGAGAAAATAGTAAAGGGACTCTTGTAATACTATCGTGACCAAGAACGTGAAGTTCGAAACGCGTAGGGAGGAGGAGAGCTTTTGTTGAACTAAAGCTGTTTAACTGCTAAGGTGTGTGCCGCGTTTCATTGTTTTGCTGGAACACATGTATATATATATATATATATATATATATATATATATTCACTGAAAAAAACACAGGTTTCAGGGACGTTATAGTTAGTTGGACATTTCCCTCGAACAAAACGAGAGAAATTCGGCCGTTATAGTTAGTTCAGCTAACTATAACTTGCGCCCCCGCAATGCACTGCTGATGACGTCACATATTACATCCCTGATGACATCTCAAATGACATCACTGATGACCCATCCAGTGTTTCTGTGAAGTTTAAATATGTTTTATATATATATATATATATATATATATATATATATATATCATTCCAAATGTGGCCCACAGTCCCGGCCCTCGGGCGCTCTCCGGCGGTGCGATGAAGTACGGCGGAGCCTCGCCGTTACTATTTCCAACAAAACTTCCCAACTGGGATTCTTCCCGCACTCACAGTTATCCGCAATATTTTAGTCCAGTCTCTTATTCTTTTTCATGGGGTGTTTATTTACAGCATGCCAGCAACCCCAAGGTGTATTGAAGAATGAGTGGGTGTATGAGTGTGTGAATGGATGATTTAGTAGGTGTGTGACTGTCTGTATAAGTGAGTGATTAAACGTGTCTTGCTGAATGCATGAGTTAGTGACTAAACTGTGTGAATGTCTGTATCAGTCTGTCAGTTGGTGTGTAAGCGGCTGCATGGGTTGGTGAGTAGCTACATGAGTGACTGTATGGGTTATTGATTGGTTGTCTGAGTATCTGTATGGGTTCCTGAGTGTCTGTGTGGCTGGGTGGGGGGGGTAACTCTGTGCATAGATGTGTGAGTGGGTGATTCACTGGGTGTATGGGCCCAAGAGTGCATCAGTGATGGACTGTATGGGTGGGTGAGTGTGTGTATGGGTGTGTTGGTGAGTGAATGGATGTCTCAGTGGTACATGTGTGAGTAACTACATATGTAAAAGGTATATGTGAGTGTTGGAGTATATAAATGACTATATCTGAGAGTGAGTGATTGTGAGAGTGGCTGTATGCATGAGTGTGTGCTTGTATCAGTGATTGTATAAGAGAGTAAGTATGTGTTAGCATCTGTATGAATAAATGAGGTGGTGTGTGTATATAACTGTATAGGTGAGTAAATGGGAGTGTGACTGATTCTTTGCATGACTGACTAGGTGTGTGTGTAACTCTATGGATGAGTGACGATGTGTCAGTGTCTGTATAGGTGTATGAATGTAAATGATAGTGCTGTATTGATGAGTGATTGCATGTATGAGTGACTGTATGGGTGAATGAGTGGATGTGTCTGTAGACCTAGGAATCAGTGAGTGGGTATGTAGTGACTGGTATTGGTGTGTCTATGGTTTCGAAAATGGTAGTCTGTATTTTAGAGTGGGTGTATCAAAGGTTATATTAGGGTGTGAGGATGTGTATCAGATTATCACGTGGATGATGTCATCAGTGGTGTCATCAGTGATGTCATTTGAGATGTCATCAGTGATGTCATCAGTGATGTCACTGACCATGTCATGAGTGATGTAATATGTGATGTCATCAGCAGTGCATTGTGGGGGTGCGAGCTATAGTTAGCTGAACTAACTATAACGGCTGAATTTCTCTGGTTTTATACGAGTGAAATGTCCAACTAACTATAACATCACTGAAACCTGTGGTTTTTTCAGTGAATTTCTAAGGTTTTTTAAATACTAATTTCTAACTATAACGTACCTGAAACCTATGGTTTTTTCAATGAATTTCAAAGGTTTTTTAAATGCTAATTTCTAACTATAACGTCCCTGAAACCTATGGTTTTTCAGTAAATTTCAAAGGTTTTTTAAATGCTAATTGCTAACTATAACATCCCTGAAACCTAAGGTTTTTTCAGTGAATTTCCAAGGTTTTTTAAATGCTAATTTCTAACTATGCCTACAGAGGTAGGACAAGTGCAGAAAGAGGAAGAAAGGTGGAGAAAGAAGCAAGAGAAATGCAGAAAGAGGCAACAGAAGTCCAGAAAGAAGAAGAAAAGTGCAGAAAGAAGCAAGAGATATGCAGAAAGAACCAACAGAGGTGCAGAAAGAGGCCTTGTTGCAAAGTCATCCTGTGCCCCCAACTTTGCTGACGGGTACTGGTGGTAACTGACTCTGACTAACCAGGCCTAGAGCCAGTGCTATGCTAAAAGACACTTAGAATACATACACTAGGGAACACTATGCGTTGGGGTACCCCTGTGATTAGCATGACCTCCTCTGTAAGGCCCTAGTACATAATAGGGCAGGGGGATTAAAACTACCTCTAAGTCAGAGGTGCAGAAAGATGCTTATATAAGTAGTAGTCACGTTTGCAGAGTGGTAGAGAAAGGGTGCTAGGCCTCCAACCAGCGCTCAGGAATTCCGCTGCTTAGGACTTACAGGAGGTAGCAGGAGGGCTTCTTGGCCCCCAAAGTCCCTCAGGAGTAAAGTGGACTTCATCCCCCATCCCGTAGTCTGCCATGAGGCGCGTTTGCAGAGTGGTGGAGAAAGGGGGCGTGGCCTCCGAAGACGTCTTAGCAATCCTACTGTGTGGGACTTACTGGAGGTAACAAGAGGGGTAGTTGGCCCCCAAGGACATCCTTGGGAGCCAACTACCCCTCCTATTACCTCCAGTAAGTACCACACAGCAGAATTGCTAAGTTCTCATAATAGGCCACGCCCCATAGCCCACCACTCTGCAAACTCGCTCCCTGGGACGCTCTTGGATGGGGATTGAAGTCCCCTTCACTGCTGGGGGTCCTTAGGGGCCAACTAGCCTACCTCTTACCTCCAGTAAGCCCCACACAGTGGGATTGCTGAGAGGTGGACAGAAGCCACGCCCCTTTTCTCCACCACTCTGCAAACGCGCCTCCTGGCGCACTCTTGGTTGGGGGATGAAGTCCCCTTTCCTCATGTGGGTCCCTGGGGGCCAACTAGCCCACCAGGTACCTCCAGTAAGCCCCACACAGCTGGATTGCTGAGAGTGGTCCGAGGCCACGCCCCCTTTTGACACCACTCTGCAAACGCGCCTCATGGCAGACTACGGGATGGGGGATGAAGTCCACTTGTGTCCTGAGGTCCTCAGGACACAAGAGGGCCTCATCGCCCCACCAGCAGTGCGCCAAGAGGCACGTTTGCAGAGTGGTGTAAAAAGGGGCATGGCCTCAGACCACCTCTCTGCAATCCAGCTCTGTGGCGCTTACTGGAGGTACCTGGTGGGCTAGTTGGCCCCCAGGGACCCTCAGGAATCAAGGGGACTTAATCCACAAATTCAGAACGCGCCAGGAGGCGCGTTTGCACAGTGGTGCATGGAGGGGGCGGGGCCTCTGGGGAATGTTGGCTTTTGCTTTTTTGGAAGGGGGGCTGTGTGGCCCCCCTTCCCTTAATTATTTTTGGCCTGAGCATTTTTTTTTTTAAATTAATTTTATTTGTTTTTTAAACGGGAAGGGGGCCGCGTGGCCCCCCTTCCCTGGGCCACTATTGGCCCCAGGGACCCCATCCCCTGGGGCCTGGCCTCATTTTTGAAAAAGTTTTTTTGTTATTTCTGCTGGGAGGGGGGCCGCCTGGCCCCCCTCCCCTGTGCCACTTCTGGCCCAGGGACCCCATCCCCCGGGGAGTGGCCTCGTTTATTTATTTTTTTTAAAGTAAACATTTTCCCGGGAGGGGGACCGCATGGCCCCCCTCTCCTGGGCCAATTATGGCCCCGGGGACCCCATCCCCCGAAGCCAGCCTTCCGTATTTTTTAATTTTTTTTATTTAAATTAAAGGGAGGGGGGCCGAGTGGCCCCCCTCCCGGGCCACTTCTGGCCCCGGGGACCCCATCCCCCAGGGCCGGCCCTTAGCGTTGGGGACCATGGGGGGAGCCCCAATGCCCCCACGGTCCTAGCCGGCTCCCCGTCTACTGCGGGAGCCGGCATTGCGTTTGAGCAAGGGGAGCTGCTAACATACAGCTCCGCTTGCCCAAAAGCAATCCTGCTTTGCTTCCTTGAAGCGAGAGCAGGATTCCTGCTCTCGCTTCAAAGAAGCAAAGGAGGGTTTGCTATGGCAGGGCGGGAGCCGTGCTCCCGCCCTGCCATAGGAAACAGCAATGTCCCTGGGACATTGCAAGAGCCGGCCCTGGGCCCTGTGGGACCCCCTGAGCAGGCCTAGGGGGTCAGGGTGTTTCTGCCCTGCCCCCTTTTCTTCTTTTTCACCTTTTTTTCAACTGATTTCTTGTGACTCGGTTACCGCGTCACAAGATGGCTGCCAACACTTCCTGGTTTGGAGTGTTGGCAGCCAATCAGAAGTCAGCTCGTGCTCGGGCGGAGTCGTGACTCCTCCTCGGTGCTCAGATATATATATTTTTTATGTCTTGAATTTCTCTGTAACTACTTAAAGGATTTACACCATTTAAAAAAAAGGTTGCTTTCTGAACCAAGAGCTACCTTTTTGCCAAATTTGGTGTAATTCCGTTCAGCAGTTCGGGCTGTAGCCTGTTCCAAAATTTCCTATTGAAATTAACATATTGAAATTCCTTTTTTCTCGGCCCCCGCTTGACGAATCACCCTGAAACTGTCAAGACAGGAGCTGACCGGAGCGCCCATTAGTTTTGAAAATTTTGCGAAGATTCGTCAGCCGGCGCTAAAGATATTGGCAAAAGAAAAAATGCTTTTTGAATAGAAACAAGGTCCTAACTATAACTACCTACTGGCGACTGCCAGTAGGTAATATATCAGGTTTCTGCAATTCAAGGGGCTCTTGCCTCAGACAGCAGTATTGATAATAGTGTCATAAAATATTTGGCAATATAGTTGATGAAATACCGGCACATGACTTATGAAAAACAGGCAGAGCAGGAAGAGCCCTTTGACACCAAAGAAATAGTGTCAACAAAATGTGTCCACCTGCTTAACATGACATGTCTCTCAATATTCACTTAATATATAATATGTTAATAGAATAATTTTGTCCACAAGTATCAACTTGAGATATCATGAATAAACATATTTTTTTCTCAAATGCCACAGTTTCCTTTTGGGTAAATAAATCCAATCCAATTGCAAAAAACACAAAAGTGTGTCATTTTTTAAACTTACTTTTCATCACCTAAATGGAAGTGGTCATTTTAGTTACAATCGCCACATGTTAGAAAGTGGGTTGTTGGTTGACCGGGGTAGAAGCCGTAGTCAAGCAGCAACCACAATCCTAGTCAGGTTAAGAAGCAGGCAAACCCTAAATTAACCTGTGCTCACCCTCTGGTCGCTTGGCACAGCGCAGTCAGGCTTCACTTAGAGGCAATGTGTAAAGTATTTGTGCAACTCTTCAAACAGTAAAACAGTGACCTAAACAACAAAAATCCAATAAGTAGAAATTGAGATATTAATTTTTAAAGAATAAACTGCAAAATAGCACTTAGAAGCAATTAGCACTTATTTGGGAAATCTGGTCGTGCCGGACTGGGACAAAGTCAAAAGTTCATGTCAACCGTGAGGGAGCGCAAGTCAGATACAGGGACCCAGTGAGGCCCTCTGAGCAAAAGTACCTTAATCCTGGTGCGTTGATGGCGAGGATGCCGGGTGCAGCCGAGGCGATGCGTTGGTGTTGATAGTTGCAGTGGCAGCAATGCACCGGTCATGATCTACTCAGCAGTGGTGATGCGTCGGCTCTGATGAGTAGCGAGCTGTGATGCGGAGGTTAGGCATAGTCGTTGAGGTGGTCATCCACAAGGAGGCAAGGACCTTGCACTGGCAAGAGCGTCGCACAGTGGAGGTTCCAAAGGCTATGCATCGGGCTTGATCCATACAGCAGAGGCAATGCACCTGTTCTAGTCCATGCAACAGCGGTGATGAGTCAGGGTTGATCCACACAACGGAGGAGATGTACCAGTTCTGATCCAGGCAACAGAGACGATGCACCAGTTCTGATCAGCGCAGCAGCAGCAATGTTTAGGTTCAACAGAACATGCGTGGGATCGGCTGGAGCAAACACCTTAGGCCCACTTCCAAGGGCCCGGGGCTGGGGTGGCACCACTTGGCAGAGCGGAATCACAGATGGCAGAGCCCAGGTGCAGAAGCAGGGTGGTTCGAAATCTTTTATGTCCATGAGACTTCAGATCAGGATGCCAGCCATCTAGCACTTGGAGTCACTCTGGATTCAAGTGATGTAGATCCAGTCCTTCTCACCCAGGCAGGGGGACAGCCTGCAATTGGCAGCACAGCAAGACAGGAGTCCAACAAAGCAGCAGTCCAGCAGAGTTACAGTCCTTCAGCAGTACAGCTGTTTTTCTTCTTGGCAGAGTCTTCACAGGTCCAGAGGGGAACTGAAGTGGTGGTGTCTGAGGTCCAGTACTTATAACCCGTTGTGCCTTTGAAATGGGGAGACTTCAAAGAAAGGCCTTTGAAGTGCACAGAGGTCCTCCATTCTTGCGATGACTCCAGACTCACTACAGGGGGTATGCAGCCCTTTGTGTGGGGACAGGACCCAGTCTTCAGGTGTAAGTGAGGCTGGGTCCAGCTCCTCCCTCACATCCTGCCAGGATGGCCCATCAAGTCACACCTAAGCTCTCCTTGTGTGTGGCTGTATAGGGGGAATACACAAAGCCAAACTGTCACCCACCCAAGACGTGATCAGAGACAGGCAGCAAGCACCAAATGGCTAGATTTTCAAAAACGCCAACTTTCTAAAAGTGCCTACAAGGGATTTTATTTTGATATATAGAAACAGTATATTATAATATCACTTATGAGTGCCCAAAATAGTGGCCGCAAACATGATTTTTATAAATCAATTTGTGTAATCAGGAATGAATAAATCAAACATGGCAAAAGGGTGTATTCTTTTTCTGTAGACATTTTTAATTGAATAAATCAAGTTCAAGAGTACAAAACAATAGTTCATTACTTTGGCAAAAGAAAGGCCTAGACTCCTGATTCAAAGTAGTGGGCCACTTTAGGAAGTTTTTGAGAGTAGAGGCAGGCCAGTGTGGGTGGACAATACCTCAGAGGGAGACGTGTCCTGATTTTGGATTGAGCTGCCATCTTAAAATCTATCCTAAATAAGACTAACCCCATGTCAAATCAAATCAAGTTTATTGGTTCAGCTTTACAAAAAGCCATACAATAATATACGATACAGGATGCAGACAAAAGCCCCATGGAATCGCGTGTTCATTTCCCCGATAATACAAGAAGCTGTAAGTAAAAGAACACTCCTGGGCACAGAACATAGATATGTTAAAACAGGGATTCGGATCTCACACACGGGGGTATGAGCATAAAAAAATCTTATAGAACTGGCCAATCTATACTATTATGTGCTTTCATAGGCCTAACAAGTGGTAGAAAGTCTAAATAACAAGCTAATACAACTTAATTGAAAGTCATTATAACCGCATCAACTCAGGTTTAAGAAAGGAAAGGGCGGTCTTAGGAAACTAAGAGCGCAGAAACCAATAAAAAGCAACGGTACATAGAAAACAGTTGGGGCACGCGTACAAGATCATACAATTTGTGAAGTAAAGTGCAGGATGCAATTGCCATAGTACAACTAAACGCTATTAGACTTATAAGCTTGAAAATCCAGCTCCAGCGAAGATCAACTAAGCAAAACCACAGTCATTTAAAAGAGTCTTATGAGTCCATATCACAGACGAAATAAAGTGCTGCGGGCAGCTGCCAACATTATCTGGGTAGAATGTTGCTACGAATTGTTACTTCCTGAAAAAAGCATGAATAAATATGGGGACTACATAACAAGCTACTAAAAGAATTAATAATAAACAAGATTCTTTGGATACTCATAAGAGAATTTAGGAGGGCAATAGCCACATAGCATCCAGATTAAAATTGGATAAGATAACTTATCTTTGTGCAGTTTGCAAGATAGAGTGCAAAATTCGGTTTCCGGCATAAGGAGCCAACCGACTATTACTATTGGTTGTACTCAAAAGCGCACCTGTGCAAAAAAAACGAAAATAATTAGTAGGTCTTACATGTTTGTGCAACAAATGAAATTAAATAGTACATACAATTGCCAAGAGACATTCCCATCCAGCAATATACAGATGCAATTTAAGTCAATAGCAGCAGTTTATAACAAGCATTTGCAATGCAATAGGTCTTGCCTTTGCGAGAATTAGAGCTATTGGCGTTGTAAATGGTAATGTGTTTTTCCTATGTGCTTTTGTTTGGAGCGTTGTGGATGTATGTGGTGTGGTGTGGAGTGGAGTGGAATTATGTGGGTTGGATTGAAATTCTTAGTTGTGGAATTGTATAGTTTGGTATTGTATGGTGTATAGTGTATTTATGTAGTGGAATTTGGGGAATTTGTGGCATGGTGAATAGATAGGGGTGAGAGAATAGGTAGAAAAGAAGATAGAGAGGGATAGGTAGTTTGTGTGTGAAGTGGTTAATGAACTCCAGACAGAGGAGCAGAAAGAGTGTGTGAGAAAGAGAAACAAGTGGGCAGCAGGCCATAGACGCATAAAGAGGGAGCATCTGTGTACGCAGAAGACACCCGAAGGATAGGAGGAGAGCATGGGTTTGAGAGACTGAAACCTTGAAAAGGCTCGGGAAAGTGATTGTGCTCAAAGACCTCAAGTGAACCACATGAGAGAGGCGGGAATAGTGTGTGAGAGAGCAAGAGAGAGGGGTGAGAGACGGTACGAGAGAGAGGGACAAGTGGGAGGGGCAACCGGGGGGAGCCAAGATGTGGACTAGTGCACATCGCGATGAGGTACCGGAAGGCAGCACGTGTCAGCAGTTATTATAGAGAAGAGACAGAGTGTGAGGGAGGGATGAGAGGGGCAGTGGGATTGCGAGATGAAAGGGGTAGTGGGAGTGTGAGGGATAGCTGAGAGGGGCAGTGCGTGTGTTGTGGAGAGATGACAGGGTTGGTGGAAGTGCGACAGAGAGATGGGTTGTTTTGGAATTGTTTTTTGTGGAAATGTGTGGCGTGGAATTGTGTGGTGTGGAGTTGTATAGTGGAAATATGTGGCATGGTGTGGTGTAGAATTATGTGGATAGTAATTAAATTGTATTAAGTGTAACAGAATTTTGTAGTGCAGTTGTGCTGAGGTGGTTCAGCACTGGTGCTGAGGTGGTGCTGAGTGATACTGAGGTGGTGGTGTGCTTGTGCGGATGTGTTACTGAGTGATACTAAGGTGGTGCTGAGTGATGCTTTGGTGGTGCTCAGGTGGTGCTGTGCCCGTGCTCAGGTAATGGTGAGTGAAGCTGAGTTGGTGCTGCACTGGTGCTGAGGTGATGCTGCAATGGTGCTGAGGTGGTGTTGCGCTAATGCTGAAGTGGTGCTGCATTGGTGCTGAGTTGCTGCTGAGGTGGTGCTGCACTGGTGCTGAGGTGGTGCTGCGCTGGTACTGAGGTGGGGCTGTGCTGATGCTGTGGTGGGGCTGCATTGGTGCTGAGTTAGTGGTGCACTGATATGAGGTGGTGCTGTGCTGAGATGGTGTTGTGCTGATGCTGTTGAGGTGCTGTGGTAGTGTTGCGTGATGCTTGGGAGATGCTGCGCTGGTGCTGAGATGTTGCTGAGTGATGCTGTGGTGGCCCGGAGTGATGCTGTGCTGGTGGGCTGATGCTGAGGTGCTGCTGTACTGATTGTGAGGTGGTTCTGTGCTGGTGCTGCAGTAGTCCTTGAGGTGGTGGTGCTTTGGTGCAGAGATGGTGCTGCGCTGGGGCTGAGTGACGCAGAGGTGGCTACTGTGCTGGTGTTGTGATGGTGCTCAGGTGCTGCTGAGTAATGCTTAGGAGGTGCTGCTGAAGTGGTGCTGATTGACGCTGACTGGTGCTCAATCAATCAATCAATCAGGGGTTTGTTAAAGCGCGACTACTCACCCGTAAGGGTCTCAAGGCGCTAGGGGTGGGGGGGTGCAGGTTCCATCCATCAAGGAGGGGTCTGTCGAAGAGCCAGGTTTTGAGGTTTCTTGCGAAGATGGGGAGCGATGTTGTCTGTCTGAGGTGGAGCGGAAGGGCGTTCCATGCTTTGGCCGCGAGGAAGGAGAAGGAGCGGCCTCCCGATCTGGTCTTTCTGGTGCGGGGACCACGGCGTAGGAGAGCTGGGCTGATCGTAGGGTCCTTTGGGGTGCGTGGAATTTGAGTCGGCTGTTCAGGTATGCTGGTCCGGTGCCGTGGAGGGCCTTGTGTGCGTGGGTGAGCATCTTGAAGGTGATTCTCGCCTCGACAGGGAGCCAGTGGAGTGTGCGCAGGTGCTGGGAGATGTGGCAGTGTTTTGGCAGGTTGAGGACCAGTCTTGCGGCGGCGTTCTGGATGTTCTGTAGCTTGCGGGTGAGGTTTTTGTTTATTCCGGCGTAGAGTGCGTTGCCATAGTCGAGTCTGCTGGTGACCAGGGCATGAGTGACGGTCTTTCGGTGTTCGAGGGGGATCCATTTGAAGGTCTTACGAAGGAGGCGGAGGGTGTGGAAGCAGGAAGACGAGACAGAGTTGATCTGGCGGTGCTGAAGTGGTGCTCTGCAGATGATGATGAGGTGGTGTTGCAGTGGTGTTGAGGAGGTGATGAACTGATGCACTGGTGCTGAGGTGGTGCTGTGGTGGTGCTGAGGTGCTGCTGAGTGATGCTCAGGTGGTGCTTCAGTGGTGCTGAAGTAGTGCTGAGAGAAGCTGACTGGTGGTGAAGAGGTGCTGAGCAGATGCTGAGGTGGTGCTGCGGTGAGTGCTATGGTGGTGTTACACTGATGCTCTGGTGCTGAGGTGGTGCTGCGCTGATTAACAGCACGGCTAAGTTACCTCGATCTTGCACTTTCATAGGAGCCTAAAGTGCTGTTTTTAAAACTACGTTTTGAACTTTTTGATGCCAGAGAGAGAACATTGAAATGTAAGAGTGTAAAAACAGTCTGTCACTATTGTTCCTAGTGCAGAAAGGCATTTTATTCTCTGCGTTTGCCCAGCGTTTATAACTAAAAGAAAACATTGTTTTGACAGAAGAAAAATAAAAAGGCAGCATGCCGATTTGCAAGGGTGCTCTAAACAAGTAAAGCCAACCTTGTTGTCAGCAAACAGAAACTGCACTCGAAGGTCTGCTCCACATTCCAAGCATTCCTACATGATCAGAGATGAGAGGGGGTTAGAAAGGAAGGGAGATGAGGTGACAAGAGATCAGATATGGGCAAGGCGGAGGATGCAGATGGGGAAAGGGATGTGGAGGAGGAGATGGCTGGTACAGAAGGGAGAGAAGGCAAAAGGAAAAATGGAGGGGTGTAAACATGTAAGAAAACCTAGAACACTAGGTCACCATCATAGACACTGTGTAGCAAACACCAGCTAGCACAGGGTCTCGAGAAAAGGTCTTCCAATGAGAAGCAAAGGAGTTGCTTTTTAAAACACATCATCAATCTTTTTACAGAAATTTTAATGCATTACACAAACTCATTGGGCTAGTGGCAGCATGTTAAATATGGAAGGCAACCTGCAAGTAAATATGTCTTGCCTATATAATGAGCAGCTGTTGTCTGAACTACACTAACTCCATCCACGAGATGGCATACAATTAAGAGGCTTAGTGTTACTCACTGCAGCGTGTGTCATCATTGTCCTCCTGGAAGTACATTTTACTTTGACCTCTTGTTAACCTCCTTTAACCCCTTCGATGCTCATGCGCGGTGGGCGTGTGCGCATGACGAGCTGAGCTTGTCACGACCAGCACCTGAGCGGAATTCCGATCGCGGCGAAGGTGTTAAGAAGCTGGCAGCATGCAGGTCCTGGAATGGCATGCGGAAACCCAGCCCTCTCTCTTGCTCGCAACACATGAGAAATGGTGCTGTTGGGCATATTAAACCAGTTCACCCCCTCCCCGTGAGAGGAGCTTCAAAACAGAGAAGGAAGTTGCAGCAAGTTTATGCTTCTGAAGAAGCGCGTACAACACTGTGTGTCCTTTTCTAGAAGAGCAGAACCAAATACACATGCAAAAAGCAGAACTGCCTCTGTAAGCTTCACATGACAAAAATAAACATGCTTCTACATGAAAAGGTATTGCAGAACTTCCACAGGAGAAAATAGGCTGCCCCATTAACTCCACAGTTTACCAGCAAACTGTAAACAAGCCAACCTAGGAGCTGCCTTTGGAAAGAAAACAAAAGAATGTCAGCCACATGGCAGGAACTGGGAGGGATGAATGCTGCAATAAAATGTAAGCAGCTACGTGTCTAAGCACCCACAGTGTAACATGAGGTTGAAGACATAATAAAATAGTCCCCCCATGAACAGATCAACAGAACAAGGCGTAATGATATTGTACTAAGTCCCTGCTCCTTGGAGGAAAAAGGAGGGACAAAGAGGCAGGACTGGCCACTAGCAAGCAAGGATTTTTAAAGGACACTGAAACCAACAAATGAGAAGCCTGGGAATGGCTTTATGCTCCACAGAGATGTATACTAAAGTATACAAGAGGTCGTACGCTTACGCTCGACCTAAAAATGTATCCCAGCGTCCAACTCATGCTCCAAACATAAATGACATAGGGCTGTAAAAGATAGTAAAAAATATATATCAGGGCTCCGTGATCACTATTTTAAGAAATGGCACTCTCCTTTGGCTGTGTTATATCTGGTTGTCTTCTTTTCCAGACGATGTATGTATATCAGGCTATGGCCAGGTAGATCTCTGGGTGGTCAGTTCTGTAGCACAGTAGGAGAGCATCTTTACAGCTCCTCATACTATATTTTAGGAACAATGGATGAAGGTAAGTTCTACCAAGGGCTAGAGAGTTATTGAAGAGTAACAAAAAGTACATCAAAGTTTCTTCGCCACCTAGGGAGCAATCACACATTCCATCTCTCCTACCATAGCCCTTGGACAAGGATTCAGTATATGAGTGGACCTGCAATGTGCCTACTCTGAAGCTGAGGAAAAGAGCCCTTTTTTCAGATGGAAAAATCATGTCAATGTAAGGTTCCTATCCGGATTCAACCTTTATGACTAGATATTTGGTTAACAAGACACTGCTTGTGTCTGCAGATTTTTGCCACATAAAATCCCAGTATTTCCTTTCACAATGGTAGTGTGTATTTAGTAATATTTTCTGAGTAAAACATCAGAACTGAACAGCCAATTGCCTTTAAAATGTGCTCTATATGTCTGAACCACAACAGTTTGTTACAGTTCATCAAACTCAAAATGTGCCTCAGGCCCTTTTGATACTCTACAAGATCCGGTGTTGACCAAAGGCGGGTCCAGTAGCTTACAGGGTGAAAAGCAATATAATCTGCTGCAGACAATATTCCCAGTTCATCTCTGAGTGCTACCATTGAATCCCTGGGCCTAGGTGTAAGACACACCTCAAAAAGGCATGTTCCACTATTTGTATGGCCTATGCGTTAGTATGTCGCCAAATTTCAACCACATGGGGGCGTAGCCTGCTGAGCAGCGAAATGGCCGCTCTCTGAGCGCGCTCCGGTGGCCGAAAACTAATCCTGCATTTATCCTGGCATTTGTAGAGCTGTTGCCGAGCTACATATAGCCTCAAGCACACCCCGGAATGCGGTGAACCGTGAGGGCTGGCGGACTGATTTGAAAATCGAGCCCGAGGCGCTCCATGAACTGTGTGCCGCATTTGGACTGGTGTGCGCTGACGGCATCTGGAGGTGGCAGCTGAGCGCCGGGGGCGGAGGAGGTGAGGTGCGCGCCCGCTAACATTCATTGGACAGTGCTGCCTCAAGCCCCAGCTGTGCTGCGTGGAGTCGGCGAGGCGGCGTTGCGGTGTGGAAGGAGGCAGCGCTGACTTGAAATCTTGCAGTGCGAGCACCTGGCACCTGGCCTCGCCTAGTGAGCCCGCGGGGTAGTGCTGTAGCCCCGCGCCGTCCGAGGCGCGATTAGACTCCCTACCATAGGTGACCCTGAAGTGCATTGGGCGGGCGACAGCTGGGTGCGGCCTCCAGACGCCATCTTGTGCCCCTGCTATGAAGTACGTGACAGCCCTGTTGGCAGTGCTGTTATGTGGGTGCTGTGAAGCCCGGCATCAGTGGACACTACAGGACTGGCGGGGAGGCGTGGGGCGCGCGCTCAGGCCTTTCTGAGGTCCGTGCCTGCAATCCGCTGGATCTGAAAAGTTTACTCCGCTGCTTGGGGGAGCCCGCTCTCTGAGACACGGGCGTGACCATCCCTTGCGCATCGGCGGTGTGGGCTCTGAGACGGCGGGACCCCTCCTGCGGACCTCCAAGCGGCAGATGTGAGCTGGGACACGCTAGGCTGCAGCTGAGTGGTGCACGACCCGTCAGACTGGGGGTGTGGCAGTGGTCCTACATTGCATATACTGCTTATTTCCAGTCCAGTCAGAGGGCCCTGAAGGAAACGACAGCAGCACTGGTATACGCCATGGGGTAACAAGCCGCAAAGCAGCCGAAGCTGACCTTCGATCAGAGGAGGACCACGAGACTCACGGAGTCCGATCCAGAAGCGGGAGCGGAGAGGTCATCGGAGTCCCAGACGGAGGACCGAGGGGAGGATCTACGCACTCTGATGCTCGAGATTAGGTCTAGCTTGCGCAATATCGATTCCAAACTGGACGCGTTGACTACCCAACTGGATGCCGTCAAGACGCAGGTGGGATCGTACGAGACCAGGCTGGATGTGCTTGAAAACAGGGCCTCGGACTTCCATGAGTTCCAAGTTGAAACCAAGGAACAACTCTTACATATGGACAAGGTGTTAGGCATCAACCGGGCCAAGAATGAAGATTTGGAGGCCAGGTCACGCCGCAATAACCTGCGAATCACGGGCATACCGGAGACGACAGCAATTGTCAAGATGGAGACCTACGTGGCTGACCTCCTCCGTGAGCTTTTTGACGCCCGCCTATCCGCGGTATTCGCAGTAGAGAGAGCGCATCGTACCTTGGGTCCCAAACCCCCAGTCGGAGCGCCACCCAGACCTATCCTGGCCAAGATCTTGAACTACCAGGACCGTGATCTTGGCCTGGCACGTGAGAAGGGAACCATTACACACAAGGGCAATCAGATCTCATTCTACCCTGACTTTACGCCTGCGGTGCAGTCAGCGAGGCGTGAATTTCTGCCTGCTAAACGCGTCCTACTGCAGGCTCAAATTCCCTACTCACTTTTATATCCTGCCAAGCTTAAAGTCACCCATGATGCACTTCTTTACAGATGCCAAGTCCGCCTTAAAATTTGCTAAACACATTGGAGGCAAAAAGTCCAAACAGAGCTCCACGGCTGCAGATTTGTCCGAGGCCCGGCTCAGTGACAATGACTGACCCATTCCGGCCTGGAGGATTCCATCACTTGCGCTGCGGCGCCCTATGCCGAGAGGGGACCCATGTAATTTCTGAAATGCTGAGAAGGAGGTTGTTCCTCACTATAGTTGTGTCCCGGTTTCCTCTGTCATGGGGGTTGTTGTGTCTTGGAGAGTTGGCTAGATGGATGTAGTTGGGTGCACGGCAGGCTGGATTGTGCTGGGCCCTGCGGGACACATATCGTTTTGGGGTGTATAAACTGTTTGTGTGCCCAGACCACTAGGTGTGATGGGTTGCTCTCGTTCCCGTTTATTAAGTATTAGGCACAGCTCTCTGCAGTTCTCTTGGCCACCCTGTATTTGGAGGGGAGTACGCTGGTGGTGCTGCGCCCCTATGGGAGGATTCCCTAATGTTACCATCTTCTTTCAGTTGTTGGGAGTGGGATTTCTACAACCTGATTGGGGAGTTGGTGTGGGAGGCGGGTTGGGGGGGGGGGGTGTTGTTACTATGTTTATAGCCAGTATACAGCCGCACAGTTCCATTGACCGCAACTGGGTGCTTTTGATTGCGATGCGTTGCTCTGTTTCTACTGCACTGTTACATCCTGCTGGGTTTGTCATCATATGTCCAGTTTGAATTTCTTAACGTGGAACATCCGTGGGTTAAATGATGGTAGGAAGTCTAGGCTTGTTCATGCATACCTGCTGGGGCATCAAGTAGACATCTGTGTACTACAGGAAACGCATCTAAATGTTGTGCCCTCTCCCAGGCTGAAACATAGTAGATGGGGAACGGTGTATTCATCCATTTATTCAAATTACTCCCAAGGAGTTGCAGTGTTAATTAGACGGGGACTTGATTGGAGGGACGGGGAATTGCACACTGACTCAGAGGGCAGGTTCATTATTCTCATGGGCACTTTGGGTGGGATCCCGGTTGTGATAGTAGCGGTATATGGCCCCAATGTCGACTCTCCTAGCTTCTTCCAAGATATTTGGGCCAGAGTCAAAGCGATGAACTGTGACACCATTATCTGGGGCGGGGACTTTAATGCTATATTAAATGATGAGTTAGATAGGAAGGGGATGTCACGTACACTACACCCCTCCGCCAGTGCCGCCTTACATGCCATTATCTCAGACGGGAATTTGGTGGACGTTTGGAGAAGTAATCACCCAACGACTAAAGAGGGTACGAGCATATCTGAGTACCACAGAGCGTGGTCAAGATTAGATTTCTGGTTAGTGTCCCGGGATGTGGCCAGCTGGACTAGTGAGGTCACACACCTTTCCAGATTCCTATCGGACCACGCACCTTGCCTCTTGCGACTAGTACTCCCTGACTCGGTTCCACGTCTGTACACTTGGCGGTTGCCAACGCACGCCCTATTAGATGAGGCATTCAAGGAATAAATAAGAGCAGACATTACTGACTATTTTACCCTTAACACTGGCTCAGTTGACACTGAGGCCTCTCTTTGGGAGGCATTTAAGACGGTCATTAGGGTCAAATGCATTGCACGGCAAGCAGGGGTACTGAAGGCGATTCAAGGTACGCTTACATCTCTTGAAAATCAGATCAAAGAGCTGAAGACAATGTTTTTCTCATCTGACGATCCCCAGTTGCTGGCCCCCCTGAAGGAGAAATTACTTGAATTTGAGGAAGAGGCGCAGCGCGAAGTAACATTTTTGGAGAAATACGCTCAGGCCAGGAGGTGCGGGGAGGGAGACCGGCCGGGAGGACTCTGGCGGCAATGATTCCTGCCCCCGATCCACCGCTTATATACCTGAATAGAAAGATACGCAGGGATCTGTTATCAGAGGCCAGACAGGAATTTTAGATGAGTTCTCCTGTTTTTATTCTGAACTATACACTGCCACCCAGGGGTCGACTCCAGAAGACCTGCTGCCCTTTCTCGACTCTCTGGTATTGCTCTGGCTGAGTCAGAGACATAGGGACTATCTGGACTTCCCCTTCTTGGTGGAGGACATCACTCAGGTAATCAAGAGCTTGCCGCTGGACAAAGCTCCGGGGTCGGATGGTCTGACCACTGCCTTCTACAAGACTGGCGCCACACTTACTAGCACTATTCGAAGAGGCCCAAACTTCGGGCATGCTGCCGCCGTCCATGCGCGAAGCAATAATAATAACCTTGTTGAAACCCGGGAAGCCTGATAATGAATTAGATTCATATAGGCCGCTGTCGTTAATAAACGTGGATGTGAAAATTCTAGCAAATTTGATAGCGAACCGATTACAACCCCTGCTCCCTTTAGTCGCTCGCCCGGACCAATCGGGATTTATCCCAGGGAGATCGACCGCACACAATCTCAGGACAGTATTTTCAGTATTGCACTATCTCCACCCGGACGTGCAAGCTGCTGCCGTTTTCCTTGACGCTACAAAAGCGTTCGATACGCTTAATGGCCATATCTATTTGCCATTTTGGGCCAAATGGGGTTTAGTCCGCTGTTCATCAATTTGATTTGACTGCTCTATACACGGCCAACAGCTCGACTCCGAGTGAACGGCCTCATGTCGGCACCATTTGGTATCTCACGCGGTACTAGGCAAGGGTGCCCGCTGTCCTCATCGCTTTTCGCGATAGCGATGGAGCCTCTGGCAGCACGCATCAGGCAACATCACACCGCCAGGGGGATTGGGTTTAGCACCAGGAGCCTCTTGATTTCACTGTACACAGATGATGTCACACTGTACGTTGTCGACCCGGCGTCGCACCTCGATACATTACTTCGTGAATTTATTAAATTTGGTGGACTCTCTGGCATTTCCATTAACTTGGCTAAATCAGTTATTTTTCCCTTAACTGACGCTACAGTCCCGGTCCCATCCGAGTTCCCTCTAAAATGGGCGGAGGAACCTGTGAAATACCTGGGCATATGGCTCAGTAGAAATATGCAAGAAATATGGGACATGAATTACGGCCGTGCCATAACATGGCTGGAAGAGAAAGTTACGGCGTGGGCTAAGCTCCCGCTCTCCCTTGCCGGGAAAATAGCACTAGTCAAGATGGTGGTGCTTCCGAAATTTCTTTATTTATTCGCCAATATTCCCATTCCCCTCACGCAAGCCTTTTTTAAATCTCTCAGATCCCTGCTGGTCTCACTGGTATGGGCGGGCAGACAGGCGGGTGTCTCGTGGGACCTGCTAACGCTCCCGCTGCGACAGGGAGGTCTGGGAGCACCGGATATGCAATTGTATGCATGGAGCGCTCAAGCTCAGTTTCTCCATCACTGGGTACACCGACTCCATTTCAACCCCATGTGGTGGTAGAGACAGATGCTGCGGCGCCTGTCCCTCTGCAAGTAGCACTATATCAACCTTACAAGCGTCCCAGGGATGGCATAGAAACAGTGGAGACCATGCAATGGGCGTGGAACGAGTTGAGGAAAAGAGCCGGAGCTCCTATACTGTATACCTCCTCCATACCCCTGGCGCACAATCCCATGCTACCCAACATAGATGACGCCATAAGCAAGACCGTATCACTAAAATTGAAATTGCGTACTTTTGCAGACCTGTATCCCGGGGAGAATTTTTCAGCCGCCCCCGGTCCCACCGGTGGGGCAAACAGTGCCATTCTCCAAACTCTTTGTGTATTATAAACTCCGGGCCGCATGTCGGATTTTACATGACACTTTCCCGGCCCACCGCAAGCCTTGCCTGCATTAGAAAATGTGCTCAAAACAGCTACATCACACAGACTAATTACACGTATCTATACTCACATGCAAACCTCGGCCCCCGTAACACAGCCTCGGGCGTTCCTGGCATGGAATTAGGAACTTCAAAATGCACTCACGGAAGACTAATGGTCGTATTGTTGTAGCCAACTCACAGCGCTGTCCCCTAACTATAAACTCCGGTTAATACATTTTAAGTTCTTACACAGATTTTACAGGACACCAGCGGGTCTACACCGCTTGGGACTGAGAGATGACGACAGCTGTTGGAGGTGCGGTTTCAATACAGCTACCTTTTTACATATGGCGTGGATTTGTCCACGGCTGGCGTTGTTATGGTCCAATATATTTACCGTTATCCACCAGATAATAGACACGCCTGCAGATCCTAACCCCCTGCTGGGCCTGCTGGGTTACGTGAGGGACACCCCGGTTAAGGTTCGTAAACTACATGCGATGCTCCTTCTATTTGCTAAACGCCAAATTGCCATACATTGGGGGCGGAAGGGGACCCCTTCTCTCCATGAGTGGATCCGTGACGTCACATACGGGCACTCGCTACTGACCACCTTTTGGGAGTTAATGCCCTCAACGTCCCGACCTAGAGACATATGGGAACCATTTGTTACATGGGCTCGTGAGCGTAGAGAAGAGGATAAAGTTGTGCTGATGACTTCCATGGATGTGTGACTTTAGGTGGACGGCCTGGGAGGGGTCTGAGACAGGAAGGGTGGATGAATACAAGGGGATGGTGCAGCGGAGGGAAGGGATGCGGTTTCTCTGTACAGGAACCACCCTGGTATATGTAACCTTAGCAGTGTTGATATGGACTTCTTGTTAAGTTGTCACCTGGACTTTTACTGATGTTTGTGATCATTTGTAATGTGACAAATCTAATCTGTCTCCTGTATTGCAAAGAGGACCGAGCACGCAGGAAATGACATATGTGAGCGACACGGTATGCGGTGATGTAGATATCTATGTCTTGATCATATACTGGCTAGTTGTTTTGCAATGTTTGTTGCATTATTTTAAAAATGCCAATAAAAAATAAAAAAAAATAATAATAATAATAAATTTCAGCCCCATAAGTGCTTGTGGCTATTGCTTTGGTCTTATATACTGATAGGGCTGGTCTTATCAGATGATTATTGCACTTGCTTGCAAATCTCCGTACTGCCCCGGATTGTTTAGACTTGGTTACTTGGCTGACCCAGAGTAACTTGTCATCAATCCGTATGCCCAGATAATCAAAGGTTCTCACCTGTTCTACTTGGTTACCACATATCATAAAGGTTGATTTTAATTTTATTTTGGCCTTTAATTTTCTTATCATGAACTTGGTTTTCTGTACATTTATTTTTAATTTTCTGGATGTGCAAAAACGTTCAAAACCTTCTAGTAGGCGGTGCATGGACAGTTAGTCCATGCTAAAATAACGGCATCATCCATGAACATGAGGATCGGAATTTGATCGTTCCCCAACTTGGGTACATCCTGTGCGATATTGATAAGCTTCTTCCCTATGTCATTGATGTAGATGTTAAATAGGACTGAGGCCAGCACACACTCCTGTCTGACCCCTGAGTGCACTCCAAATGCATTTGTGCACTCACCTTTGGGGCCATATTTTATGGCTGCTGTGTTTCCAGTATAAAGACTAATTAACAAATTCAGTAAGTACTTGGGACAGCATGGTCTTCCAGAATCCGCCAAAGTGTAGTCCGGTCCATGCTACCAAAAGCCATCTTTAAATCAATAAAAACCAGAAAAAGTGGTGTTTTCTTAAAATGACATTACTTTAAACAGATCATATACAGGCGCAATATTAGCTTAATTGTACTCTGGGCCCTGCGGAAGCCAGCCTGCAAGTGAGACATTACACCATTAGTCTCCATCCACATCTCCAGGCGAGTCAACAGCAGCTTACCAAAGATCTTACCTACACCGCCAAATAATGAAATTGGGTGGTAATTGGAGGGGTCATCCCATAGCCCTTTTTATGAATAGGGACTATTATAGATGTTTTCCATGAATCAGGAACCTCACCTTCCAGTAAAACGGCATTAAAGGTAACTTTCATAGGGGGTAGCCACGCATCAAGGTTCCTTTAAAACATATCTGTGGGGACCTGATCAGGGCCTTGAGCCTTTCACAGCTTTTGGTGATGAATAGCCCGAGCTATTTCCAGTTTGCTGAATACAACATTGTTGGAGAGGTAATTTCACCGGGGGACCGCACTTTCAGTTAGCTTCTGTGCAAGGACCTGTAGATTCATTTTTTTCTCTTCCCAGTCATCCTCCCTAGGCACATGATATAACGAGGAGAAATTCTCCACCCATCGTGAATTGACGTCTTTTCTGTCAATTGCATGATGCAGGGCTTTTCCAATCTTTGATACACTGGGTCTTCTTTTTGTAGCGAATGAGATGTTTATAAGATCTTCGGGCTCCATTAGTTTTGCCTCACTCCCAGGCATTTTCCTTCTATTTCTTAGAGCGAAAGTGAGTGCTTTTTTTTTCCAGCACACTTGTTATCGTACCAATCATAGTAAGCATCTCGCACTATCCTGCCCCTGCTGACTTTGTGCTCAAGTAGAACTTGCTTAGTAATTGTGAGGAGCGATTAAAAAGATCCAGTCGTCACAAGACCACCGTCCTTGTCCTCCATACTCAGTGTTGTAAAGAGTGCACTCCATTGCAAATTGGTTGAAAAATCTAGTGTATCCCACTCAATGGGTCCCCTGACGAGTTTTTTTCCGGTCCCATTCAGACTCAGCTTGCACTGATATGCATGATCTACCTGGTGCCATTTCTCAAAGTGCAAGATCAAGCACAAGGAGGAGTGGATCATGGTCACTCTCTATTCTTTCTTCGACCCTCATGTCGATTACCCGGTATCATGCCTACAGATTAATCATGAAGTAATCAATTACACTAGTATTTTTCCCAATCCTGATAGTTGGTCTTGGAGGAAAATCAGAGATAGTGCGACCATTCAATGGTCTTAGGCCAACATTTAGGATAATCATGGTTACTTGCTCTGCCTTTTTTGATGACGTGTTCTTTGCATAAAGTATATGGGGGAGCAACCAGCCATCGTCCTTGATCATTACCTCTTGATCCTGCCGTGCTGTGTGGAGTCTGGTATTTAAGTCCCTGCATAAGATCATTATTCTTTCCTGCTTGTTGGGAGGATGATGGCTAACTAAGCTTTCATGCCTTAAAGAAAAGTAGTGACTCCAGTGCTTCTAGGAGTGTCGAGGTTTCAGTCTTCCCACATGGTGGAAACGTAGATGGTAATAAGATCTATCATTCCCCTGCCTCTTTCAAGCCTCCGGTGTTGGATGTTTTTACCAATGGGATAGAATGATAATTTAGTATTAAGTGTTCAAGATGCCTTGACCAAGGTATGTAGACCACTCTTTGCTCTTCCTCTAGGCTGTGTTATTGCAGGCGTATTGAAGGACACAAACCCCTCTAGATCGATAGTTTTCACTGCCCATGTTTCTTGCAGACAACATATATCCTGCAGCTTCATGTACGCAATCCAATCATTGTCTTCCACTTTCTTACTTAACCCACTATATTCCAACATATTATATGCATACAGTCAGGCACTGAATGATGGGATCTCTGTATTTCCTATAGGTAACTGCTTGGTTGCCCAGCAGTAACAATGAGAACCCATCTAGGATGAGATTGTCGATGAGTATCATTGAGGGGAACATTGGAGGACAACCCCATGTAAAACTTGCATTACTCTTTGCCAGAAATGATGTAAAGTTTCCTGAAAATTTTGAAATTAAGCAACATATCTGAAATGCTGTATTTGGCACATCACGCTCAAAATGGATGTCACTTTGCACTAATAATAACCTGAAGACCTGTGTGCCGTGACGGATGCGAGTGTCCATTTTGGGAGTGTACCTTTTCCCCGTGATATGCTCCTGCCCACCTGTCTGTTTCTCTGCCCATCCCAGTACACCTTTTTATCCGTTTTCTTCTACTTTCCTCTTTTTCTAAATTTATTTTCCCTTTCTAATTTGTTTTCCTGCCCCTGTGCTTTTAATTTTCATTTTTTCCCTGCCTGTCTGCTTTTTTGGGGGGAGTTTGTTCCTGCCAATGCCCCGCGTCATGGCAGAGGTAGGTAGAGTGTCATGGAACTCCCACCCCAACGGGGTCTTGAACCCACACAATATGTTTTAGAGGAGGAGGTGGTGGCACTCATATTTTATGTGCTCAATCTCCTTCCCCTATGATGGTGGCAGGCAGCAGGCCTGGCAAGAGGCACACCCTAGAAGAACGAACACTTTGCTGGGGGGCAAGTGCAGTGCAGCATAGTTTGCCGCACTGGCATCAACCACACCCTGTGTTAGGTCATGCACAACAGGCAGGGAGGAGGCCTTGTTTGGCCTGCTGCTAGTAGAGGTGTACGAGTGATAAATAATATTAATAGAGATATTTTTTAACAGAGGTGATATATAATATTTTAAATGTTATTCTTATCACCTTGTAGGAGGCATTACATTGCAGATGGTGTAATTTATATACATATATACATTACAGAGGAAGCAATAGCATCTCTGTAGTTATAGTTAAATCAACCTTTTTGTTTTCTAAATAACTTTGGTGCAGTTCAACGAATCTAATGGAGAGTCCTAAAAGTGACATTTCCCATATCAACGTCTGTAGCTTTCGCTGCTCCACAATACAGAAAAAAACAGCAGAATGGAAGTACACCAAATTTGCCATGTAAACAGAACTTTACTCAAGGAAGTGCCTTTACATAGTGTGGTGTAAATCTGTTCAATAGTTTTCGAGAAATTAGCATTTAAAAAGTGTTCTGGTCTGTGAATGAAGAGGTTATATTTCTATCATGGGATTTATTAATCCAATAGGATTCATGAATCTGGGACCCTCCCAGGTGTCTGAATTCTAAAATCCTGTAAACAAAATGGGAAAAAACATTCAGAGCACTACAGCTAAGTTTGGCTAATAGTGAAACGGGGTGGGGGCGGTTTGGTTAAACGCAGCAGGGTCAGAGTAAGGCCTGGCTACAGTCATGCTCTGTGGCCATCTCCCCTTCAGCTGTGCACAGCTGGGGTTGGCCGCCTGTGGAGGGTTGCTCACAGGGTCTGGGCAGAGGCCAGATCGTGCGGCCAACCCAACTCATGGCTGAAGGCTTTATGCATCTAGGGTTGGCCAGCCGTGGAGGGTAGAGCCAAACACTTCTGTGCACAGTCAAATGAACTGTGCTGTAGGTGTTGGTCACCTGCGGTTAGTTGGGCACTGGGCCTGGTAAGACAGTGGGTCATGCGGCCAACTTTGCAGCCTACAGAGGTTTGGGTACAGATTTGACCAAAGGCCAGGCCATGAAGCCAACCCTCCGGTGTGCACAGCTGAATTCTGAGTGCAGCTGTGGTTGGCTGCCCATGGAGGATTGAGCAGAGAGAGCTCTTGCATGTGGTATATAATCAAAAAATCACAAAAATGTAATGAAATACCAAATGGTTAAAGTGAAGGTATAGTTTGCTTTCGTTATAACACTTCAACATGTGGTAATAGCATTGCATTTGGTGCATGAGTTATGATTTGCATGGATGTTGAGGGAGTTATGGATTGTGCTCCTAACCATATCTTGAGAATTTCTGTGGTGTTCAGTTTTAATTAATAAATTAATAACACTAATTGCAATTTAACAGGTTTTATGTGAAAAAATATAGATGCGTAGGTGGATAGATAGATAGATAGATAGATAGATAGATAGATAGATAGATAGATAGATAGATAGATAGATACATGAATGATCGACAGACAGATGGACGGACGTGTGGACGGACGGACAGACAGACAGACAGATAGATAGACACACACATATATTTTTAAACTAAATAAGGTTTACCAATCTAAAAAACATCGTATTATATATTTGTGTGTGTATAAATATATATATATTCACTGAAAAACCATAGGTTTCAGGGACGTTATAGTTAGAAATTAGCATTTAAATAACCTTAGAAATTCACTGAAAAAACCATAGGTTTCAGGGACGTTATAGTTAGAAATTAGCATTTAAAAAACCTTACAAATTCACTTAAAAAACCTTAGGTTTCAGGGAAGTTATATTAAGTTGGACATTTCACTCGTACAAAACCATAGAAATTCCACCGTTATAGTTAGTTCTGCTACCTATAACTCGCGCCCCCGCAATGCACTGCTGATGATGTCACATATTACATCATTCATGACATGGTCAGTGACATCACTGATGACATCACTGATGACATCTCAAATAACATCACTGATGACATCATCCAGTGACTGTGTTTTTCTATAAACTTTAAATATGTTTTATATATATGCCAAGCTGTATTGAAGAATGAGTGGGTGTATAAGTGTCTGCATAGATGATTTAGTAGGTGCGTAACTGACTGTATAAGTGAGTGATTAATCGTGTCTTACTGAATGCATGAGTTAGTGACTAAACTGTGTGAATGTCTGTATTAGTCTGTCAGTTGGTGTGTAAGTGACTGCATGGGTTGGTGAGTAGCTACATGAGTGTCTATATGGGTTATTTATTGGTTGTCTGAGTATCTGTATGGGTGCCTGAGTGTCTCTGTGGGTGGGTGGGGGGTGTGTTACTCTGTGCATAGATGTGTGAGTAGGTGATTCACTGGGTGTATGGGTTCAAGAGTGCATCTGTGAAGGGCTGTATGGGTGGTTGAGTGTGTGTATGGGTGTGTTGGTGAGTGAATGGATGCCTCAGTGGTACATGTGTGAGTAACTGCATATGTGAAACGCAGTATATGTAAGTGTTGGAATGTATAAATGACTATATGTGAGAGTGACTGATTGTGAGAGTGGCTGTATGGATCAGTGTGTGCTTGTATTAGTTATTGTATAAGAGTTTGAGTGTGTGTTAGTATATGTTTCAATAAGTGAGGTGGTGTGTGTACAACTGTATAGGTGAGTACATGGGAGTGTGATTGATTCTTTGCATGACTGACTAGGTGTGTGAGTAACTCTGTGGATGAGTGGCGGTGTATGAGTGTCTGTATAGATATGTGAGTGCATATGATAATGCTGTATTGATGGTTCACTGCATGTATGAGTGACTGTATGGGTGAATGAGTGGATGTTTGTGCAGACCTAGGTCTTAGTGAGTGGGTATGTACTAACTGATATTGGTGTTTCTATGGTTTCAAAAATGGTAGTCTGTATTTTAGAGTGGGTGTATCAATGGTTATATTAGGGTATGAGGAGTGCATCAGATTATCACATGGATGATGTCAGCAGTGATGTCATCAGTGATGTCATTTGAGATGTCATCAGTGATGTCATCAGTGATGTCACTGACCATGTCATGAATGATGTAATATGTGACGTCATCAGCAGTGCATTGCGGGGGCGCGAGTTATAGTTAGCAGAACTAACTATAACGGTGGAATTTCTATGGTTTTGTACGAGTGAAATGTCCAACTTACTATAACTTCCCTGAAACCTATGGTTTTTTAAGTGAATTTGTAAGGTTTTTTTAAATGCTAATTTCTAACTATAACGTCCCTGAAACCTATGTTTTTTTCAGTGAATTTCAAAGGTTTTTTAAATGTTAATTTCTAACTATAACTGGCCTGAAACCTATGGTTTTTTTCAGTGAATTTCAAAGGTTTTTTAAATGCTAATTTGTAAATTCAATATTTATAAAACCTTTTTTTCTGTAAATGACAAGTTTTAAAAAAAAAGTAATATTCTATAATTATTTCCTTTTATTTTTTTCATTTTAATTTAATTATGTAATGTCCTATGTCTTTAAAAATATATGTATATTTTTTTTCATAAAAAACTGGAGTCGCGTACCCATCATGTACCTATCACGGCGGGTGCGCGAATTCAAGCCGCCATATTGGAAAAGTCAAGAAAGAGCTGTGTTAGGATTGCGACGGGTGCGCGGTGCATGGCCCTGCGAAACGTCATATACGTATGGGTTTGTGTCATGTGCGCGATTAGTATGCGACGGGTGCGTGGTGCCGGGACCCCCGCACACATTGCGTTCGCACTGGGGGACGCGCTGAGCACCGCACACCCATCGCGTTCACACTAGGTGGCCGCGCTCAGCGCCGCGC
This sequence comes from Calotriton arnoldi, assembly GCA_963921515.1. NCBI lineage: Eukaryota > Metazoa > Chordata > Amphibia > Caudata > Salamandridae > Calotriton > Calotriton arnoldi. Next base: position 61,396 of record CAWUFW010017326.1, on the reverse strand, counting down.
TAGGGTCGCGACTCCAATTTAAAAAAAAAAAAATCCACTTTCATTAATTTACATTCGCCCCGGGGACCCCATCCCACGGGCAATGCCCAAATGTTTAGGAACCGTGGTGTGAGCCCCAATCCCCCACGGTCCCGCCGGCTCCCCAGTCTCCTGCAGGAGCCGGCATTGCTTTTCCACTCAGGGAACTGCTGACATGCAGCTCCCCGTGTGGAAAACCAATCTGCTTTGGATTTTGGAAGCGAGAGCAGGAAACCTGCTCTCGCTTCCAAAATCCAAATAAGAGTTTGATATGACAGGGCGAGAGCCATGCTCCCGCCCTGTCATAGCAAACACCAGTGTCCCGGGGGTGGGCACCCCGGGACACTGCAGGAGCCGGCCCTGGGGGGTGGCGGTCCCCAGGGCCATCAAGGGCTCCAGGAGGGGGAACGCGCGGCCCCCCTCCCAACGTGTTTAAAGCCCCGGGGCTTGGGGGGGCCTTGAGGGCCCCCCACACATTAAAACAAAAGCCCCGGGAGGTGGCGGTCCCCGGGGCTGCGGGAGGGCCACGTGCCCTCCCGCATATGATATACATAGCCCCGGGGAGGTGGCGGTCCCCGGGGCTGCGGGGGCCCCCGCTGACCCCTGCTAATGAATCTATGGTGCCCCCGGGACCTGGCCCACCCGGGGGCTTTTTTTAAACGAAGCGCAGGAGCCTGCGCTTTGTTTTTTAAAAATAATTTCGGTGGGATTCGCGACCCCAGCACGACTTCCGCCAAAATTATTTAAAATAAAATGCTTTTTTTGGGCCCGGGGGTCCTTGTGGGACCCCCTGAGCAGGCCTGGGGGGTCAGGGTGTTTCTACCCTGCCCCCTTTTCTTGTTTTTCACCTTTGTTTTACTGTTTTCTTATGACTCGGTTCTACCGAGTCACAAGATGGCTGCCAACACTTCCTGGTTTGGAGTGTTGACAGCCAATCACAATGAAGCTCGTGGTCGGGAGGGGTCGCGACTCCACCGCGTCCCTATATATCAAAACTTTTATTTTTTTAATTTCTCAGCAATTACTGAACGGGTTTACACCATTTAAAAAAAGGGCGCTTTCTGAACCAAGCACTACCTTTTTGCCAAATTTGGTGTAATTCCGTTCAGCAGTTCGGGCTGTAGCCGTGTCTAAAGTTTCCTATGGGAAATTGATTTTCCGACCTCTATTTTTTGAATTTCTCAGAAACTACTGAACGGATTTACACCTTTTAACAAAAAGTACTCTTTCTGAATCAAGGGCTACCTTTTTGCCAAATTTGGTATAATTCCGTTCAGCAGTTTGGACTGTAGCCGTGTCTAAAGTTTCCTATGAAAAATAACATGGGGAAAACACGTTTTGGGACCCCCCCTTTTTTCTCAGCCCCCGCTTCGCAAATCACCCCAAAACTTTCAAGACAGGAGCTGACGGGAGCGCCCCACTAGTTTTGAAAATTTCGCAAAGATTCATCAAACGACGCCAAAGTTATTAGGAAAACAAAAAATGCTTTTCCTATGGAAAATAGGTCCTAACTATAACTACCTACTGGTGACCGCCAGTAGGTAATATATATATACACACACATATATGTGTATATATATATATATGTATATATATATCCACACAGTCTCTTCGTAAGCGGGAGCCCATGACCCTGCAGGGCAGCCTCAGCAAGCCACGGGAACGAAGCATCCCGCTAAATTGCAACCAGCACTGTGAACAGAAAACGCCGAAGCACTGGTAGGATGAGAAAGGAGCCATTTATTATACATATGGGCGGCAACATTCAATTGCTGGTCTGACGCGTTTCAGCTGTGTTAGCCTTAATCATAGACCTTCCTTCGCAGCTTGGTAAAATACTCATAGTCCCACAATGCACTGTTCCGGTAAGTACCCATGCAGGCAAATTGCATAATCTCATAGTGCAAAAAGTGTGTGAATGCAACGCTGCTTTGTTCCTGTTGCCGCAATACCTCAGTAAATGTCATTTTCCATCATAGCAAGAAGTGGTGAAATACCCCTCTTGTCTCCCTTGCTCCTCTCCATATTATCGAGTGATTGTTTGGAGGAGCGGGTCAGTCTCCCATCATAGATACCCACACAGTCTCTTCGTAAGCGGGAGCCCATGACCCTGCAGGGCAGCCTCAGCAAGCCACGGGAACGAAGCATCCCGCTAAATTGCAACCAGCACTGTGAACAGAAAACGCCGAAGCACTGGTAGGATGAGAAAGGAGCCATTTATTATACATATGGGCGGCAACATTCAATTGCTGGTCTGACGCGTTTCAGCTGTGTTAGCCTTAATCATAGACCTTCCTTCGCAGCTTGGTAAAATACTCATAGTCCCACAATGCACTGTTCCGGTAAGTACCCATGCAGGCAAATTGCATAATCTCATAGTGCAAAAAGTGTGTGAATGCAACGCTGCTTTGTTCCTGTTGCCGCAATACCTCAGTAAATGTCATTTTCCATCATAGCAAGAAGTGGTGAAATACCCCTCTTGTCTCCCTTTGCTCCTCTCCATATTATCGAGTGATTGTTTGGAGGAGCGGGTCAGTCTCCCGTCATAGACACCCACACAGTCTCTTCGTAAGCGGGAGCCCATGACCCTGCAGGGCAGCCTCAGCAAGCCACGGGAACGAAGCATCCCGCTAAATTGCAACCAGCACTGTGAACAGAAAACGCCGAAGCACTGGTAGGATGAGAAAGGAGCCATTTATTATACATATGGGCGGCAACATTCAATTGCTGGTCTGACGCGTTTCAGCTGTGTTAGCCTTAATCATAGACCTTCCTTCGCAGCTTGGTAAAATACTCATAGTCCCACAATGCACTGTTCAGGTAAGTACCCATGCAGGCAAATTGCATAATCTCATAGTGCAAAAAGTGTGTGAATGCAACGCTGACCCCTGCTAATGAATCTATGGTGCCCCCGGGACCTGGCCCACCCGGGGGCTTTTTTTAAACGAAGCGCAGGAGCCTGCGCTTCGTTTTTTTAAAATAATTTCGGTGGGATTCGCGACCCCAGCACGACTTCCGCCAAAATTATTTAAAATAAAATGCTTTTTGGGCCCGGGGGTCCTTGTGGGACCCCCTGAGCAGGCCTGGGGGTCAGGGTGTTTCTACCTGCCCCCTTTCTTGTTTTTCACCTTTGTTTTACTGTTTTCTTATGACTCGGTTCTACCGAGTCACAAGATGGCTGCCAACACTTCCTGGTTTGGAGTGTTGACAGCCAATCACAATGAAGCTCGTGGTCGGGAGGGGTCGCGACTCCACCGCGTCCCTATATATCAAAACGTTTATTTTTTTAATTTCTCAGCAATTACTGAACGGGTTTACACCATTTAAAAAAAGGGCGCTTTCTGAACCAAGCACTACCTTTTTGCCAAATTTGGTGTAATTCCGTTCAGCAGTTCGGGCTGTAGCCGTGTCTAAAGTTTCCTATGGGAAATTGATTTTCCGACCTCTATTTTTTGAATTTCTCAGAAACTACTGAACGGATTTTACACCTTTAACAAAAGTACTCTTTCTGAATCAAGGGCTACCTTTTGCCAAATTTGGTATAATTCCGTTCAGCAGTTTGGACTGTAGCCGTGTCTAAAGTTTCCTATGAAAAATAACATGGGGAAAACACGTTTTGGGACCCCCTTTTCTCAGCCCCCGCTTCGCAAATCACCCCAAAACTTTCAAGACAGGAGCTGACGGGAGCGCCCACTAGTTTTGAAAATTTCGCAAAGATTCATCGAACGACGCCAAAGTTATTAGGAAAACAAAAAATGCTTTTCCTATGGAAAATAGGTCCTAACTATAACTACCTACTGGTGACCGCCAGTAGGTAATATATATATACACACACATATATGTGTATATATATATATATATATATATTATCTACTGGCGGTCGCCAGTAGATAGTTATAGTTAGGACCTATTTTCCATAGGAAATCTGCAACATTCTATTTGAAATAACGTTGGCGCCGGTTGACGAATCTACGCGAAAGCTTACAACTTGTTGGGGTGCTCCGGTCCGCTCCTATCCTGAAAGTCTCGGGGTGATTCGTCAAGCGGGGGCCGAGAAAAAAGGGGGGTCCCAAAACGCGATTTCCCCATTCATTTTTCCATAGGAACCGTTCATCGCGGCTACAGCCCGAACTGCTGAACGGAATTACACCAAATTTGGCAAAGAGGTAGCCCTTGGTTCAGTGTCGTGCCTTTTGCTTAAATGGTGTAAATCCGTTCAGTAGTTCCTGAGAAAATCAAAAGTAAAGTCACATATATATCTATGGCCGAGTAGGGTCCACGTACCCTCCCGATCACGAGCTGCATGCTAATTGGCTGTCAAGTGGCTGTCAACACTCCAAATCAGGAAGTGTTGGCAGCCATTTTGTCCCTCGGAACCGAGGGACAGAAACAAGTACGCAAAGCTCAAAAAGGGGGCAGGGTAGAAACACCCTGACCCCCTAGGTCTGCTCAGGCAGAAAAAAGCATTTTTTTTTTTTAAACGGCGGGATGCGCTTAGGGTGCGCGGATCCCACCGATTAAAAAAAAAAAAAGCACAAGAAACAAGTGCGCACAACGCACAAAGGGGGCAGGGTAGAAACACTCTGACCCCCTAGGTCTGCTCAGGGGGTCCCACAAGGACCCCCTGGGCAGAAAAAAGCATTATTTTTTTTTCAAAAATCGGCGGGATGCGCTTAGGGTGCGCGGATCCCGCTGATTTAAAAAAAAAACACAAGAAATAAGTGCGCAAAACGCACAAAGGGGGAGGGTAGAAACACCCTGACTCCTAGGTCTGCTCAGGGGTCCCACAAGGACCCCTGGGCAGAAAAAAGCAAAAAAAAGAAAAGACCGGCATCGTGCTGGAGGCCCCGCCCCCTCCCTGCAGCAGTCTGCAAACGCACTCCCTGGCGTGTTTTAAGAAGGAAGTAATTCCCTTGAATACTGGGGGTCCCTAGGGGCCAACTAGCCCACCAGGAACCTCCGGTATGCGCCAGGGCTGCGTTGCAGAGAGGTGTACAGAGGCCACGCCCTTTTACACCTCTCTGCAACGCAGGTCTGTGGCGCTTTTGGAGGTACATGGTGGGCTAGTTGGACTCCAGGGACCCTCAGTATTCAAGGGGACTTAATCCCCCAACTTAAAAACGCGCCACGTGGGCGTGTTTGCACAGTGGTGAAGGGAGGGGCGTGGCTTCAGGTGACATGTGTGCAAACAGGCCCCGTGGCGCGTTTTAAGATGGGGAATTAAATCCTCTTCAATCCTGAGGGTCCCTGAGGGCCAACTAGCCCACCAGGTACCTCCAGTAAGCGCCACGGAGCTGCGTTGCAGAGTGTTGTAAAAGGGGCGTGGCCTCTGAACACCTCTCTGCAACGCAGCTCTCTGGCGCATACTGGAGGTATCTGGTGGGCCAGTTGGCCCCTAGGGACCCTCGGGATTGAGGAGGAATTAATTCTCCAACTTAAAACGCGCCACAGGGCGTGTTTGCAGACATGTCACTTCAGGCCCCACCCCTTCCTTCACCATTGTGCAAATATTCCTCTAAAATCAGCCGAACTACGAATTCCGATTTACTCACCGGTTATCAGGAGAGACCTCAGTGCTGCATCTTTGAGCCCAGTACTGATCCTGAAAAGTAATTTTAACCGTACTTACCAGTAACTTGAATTTCCTTCCATAGGCTAACATTGACTGGTTTCACTTGGAAATTCTTCTAAGTGTGGAGTTTTGGAACTTTATAATATTCCTCTAAAATCAGCCGAACTACGAATTCCGATTTACTCACCTGTTATCAGGAGAGACCTCAGTGCTGCATCTTTGAGCCCAGTACTGATCCTGAAAAGTAATTTTAACCGTACTTACCAGTAACTTGAATTTCTTTCCATAGGAAATCATTGCCTGCTTTTTGCTGAAAAAGTTTCTAAGTGTCGATTTTTGAAACATACAAATATTCCTCTAAAATCAGCCGAACTACGAATTCTGATTTACTCACCGGTTATCAGGAGAGACCTCAGTGCTGCATCTTTGAGCCCAGTACTGATCCTGAAAAGTAATTTTAACCGTACTTACCAGTAACTTGAATTTCCTTCCATAGGCTAACATTGACTGGTTTCACTTGGAAATTCTTCTAAGTGTGGAGTTTTGGAACTTTATAATATTCCTCTAAAATCAGCCGAACTATGAATTCCGATTTACTCACCTGTTATCAGGAGAGACCTCAGTGCTGCATCTTTGAGCCCAGTACTGATCCTGAAAAGTAATTTTAACCGTACTTACCAGTAACTTGAATTTCCTTCCATAGGATATCATTGCCTGCTTTTTGCTGAAAAAGTTTCTAAGTGTCGATTTTTGAAACATACAAATATTCCTCTAAAATCAGCCGAATTACGAATTCCGATTTACTCACCGGTTATCAGGAGAGACCTCAGTGCTGCATCTTTGAGCCCAGTACTGATACTGAAAAGTAATTTTAACCGTACTTACCAGTAACTTGAATTTCATTCCATAGGATATCATTGCCTGCTTTTTGCTGAAAAAGTTTCTAAGTGTCGATTTTTGAAACATACAAATATTCCTCTAAAATCAGCCGAACTACGAATTCCGATTTACTCACCGGTTCTCAGGAGAGACCTCAGTGCTGCATCTTTGAGCCCAGTACTGATCCTGAAAAGTAATTTTAACCGTACTTACCAGTAACTTGAATTTCCTTCCATAGGCTAACATTGACTGGTTTCACTTGGAAATTCTTCTGTGTATGGAGTTTTGGAACATTATAATATTCCTCTAAAATCAGCCGAACTACGAATTCCGATTTACTCACCTGTTATCAGGAGAGAACCCAGTGCTGCATCTTTTAGCCCAGCACTGACCCTGAAAAGTAATTCTAACCGTACTTACCAGTAACTTGTATTTCCTTCCATAGGAATCCATTGTCTGGTTTTCAGCAGAAAAGTTTCAAAGTGTCGATTTTCACAAACTACAAATATTCCTTAAAAATCGCCTGTATGACTTAAACGCATTCTTTCAACTGTTTACAGGAGATGCACCAGTGCTGGATCCAGGATCCACCACTGAGTAAGAAAAAGTAACGATAACACTACTTACCTGCTAAGTGAATTTCCTCCCATAGGATAACATTGGTGATTCTATGTGAAAAAGTTTCTAAGTGTCAACTTTTAAAATACAATAATATTCCTTAAAAATCACTACTGTAACCAAAACGCTTTTACTCAACTGTTTACAGGAGATGTCCCAGGACTGAATCTAGGATCCAGTCCTGTGGTTAGAAAAGTAATCCATAAAGTAACTAATTGCATTTAACTTGAAATTCACATTGAGCTCAATGTTGCATTGTGTTTGAAATTGTGTTGCCCATTGCAACAACTGTAACTACTGTACTTAAAAGTTTTTTTGCCTATTTGCAAAGTATTTAAACTAAAGTAATTCATTCTGAGAAAGTATATTTTGTAATGTAATGTATAATGTAATTACAATGTATTTAAAAAATAAAATATCTAAAAATAAATAGTTTTAAAAAATGTAGTAAATCAGTATCAAAAAATAAATATAACAATTAATACATTTAAAAATTGTCATTTACAAACCTTTGAAATTCACTGAAAAAAACCATAGGTTTCAGACATGTTATAGTTAGGAATTAGCATTTAAAAAATCTTTGAAATTCACTGAAAAAACCCAAGGTTTCAGGCACGTTATAGTTAGAAATTAGCATTTAAAAAACCTTACAAATTCACTGAAAAAACCATAGGTTTTAGGGACAGTTATAGTTAGTTGGACATTGCACTCGTACAAAACCCGTGAAATTCCCCGTTATAGTTAGTTCAGGTAACTATAACTCGCGCCCCGCAATGCACTGCTGATGACGTCACATATTACATCACTCATGACATGGTCAGTGACATCACTGATGACATCACTGATGACATCGCAAATGACATCACTGATGACATCACTGATGACATCATCCATGTGATAATTTGATGCATCTTCTCACACCCTAATATAACTTTTGATACACCCACTGTAAATTACAGACTGCCATTGTCAAAACCATAGACACTCCAACACCAATTACTATATACACACTCACTGATTCTTAGGTCTACACACACACATCTACTCACTCACCCGTACAGTCACTCATACTTATAGTCACTCAGTACAGGACTATTATATGCACTCATACACCTATATAAACACTCACACACCGCCACTCATCCATAGAGGTACTCACACACCTAGTCAGTCATGCAAAAAATTAAGCACACACCCATTTACTCACCTATACAGTTATACACACACCAGCTCACTTACTCATACAAATACTAGCACATTCTTACGCTCTTATAAAATCTCTGATACAAGCACACACTCATCCATACAGTCACTCTCACAATCACACACTCTCGCTTATAGCTATTTATATACTCCAACACACATATATACTGCCTTTCACATATGTAGTTTCTCACACATGTACCAATGGGACATACATTCACTCACTAACACACTCTTACACACACTTACCCACCCATACAGTCTATCACAGATGCACTCTTGAAACCATCCACCCAGTGAATCACCCACTCACACATCTATGCACAGAGTCGCACACACCCCACCCACACAAACACTCAGGCACCCATACAGATACTCAGACAACCAATCAATAACTCATATAGACACTCATGTAGCTATTCACAAACCCATGCAGCCACTTACACAGCAACAGACAGACGGATACAGACATTCACCCAGTTTAGTCACTAACCCATGCATTCAGTAAGATACGTTTAATCACTCACTTATTGAGTTAGTCACGCACCTACTAAATCATCCATTCAGACACTTATACACCCACTCATTCTTCAATACGCCTTTCCCTATATATATTAAACATATTTAAACTTTACAGAAACACACAGTCACTGGATGATGTCATCAGTGATGTCATTTGAGATGTCATCAGTGATGTCATCAGTGATGTCACTGACCATGTCATGAGTGATGTAATATGTGACGTCATCAGCAGTGCATTGCGGGGGCGCGAGTTATAGTTACCTGAACTAACTATAACGGGGAATTTCACGGGTTTTGTACGAGTGCAATGTCCAACTAACTATAACTGTCCATAAAACCTATGGTTTTTTCAGTGAATATATATATATATATATATATCCCCAATCTGTTTCGCTTCGCGAAATAATGCACTCTCAGGATTCAACGACATTGATAGTTCAGGAAGTTTATTATGCTTCCACGCTACGCATTTCGGCAGTTACGCCTTGCTCACACGAAAGAAGTGAAACTTCAGTCACCATTATATACAAACTGACCACATCGTAATATGTTACAATAAACAAAGGACTTGCAATACAGAGAACCCTCTGAGTCAAAATAATCACCGGCCATATTGGAACTGGTTGTGATCAACTGAAAGTATGCATGCTGCAATCATTATACATATATATAATTTGGTTTGCATACTCTGTATTAAATAATAGTGCTAGTACCTTATATTCCGTTAATACTGCAGAGTAAATTGGGTAACACATGACTTGAAAATACTGCGTCCCATGTTATACATACCGCTGAATTAATACATCAAAGTAATAGAAGGTCTTTCATTGAGTGTACATCTGTTCGAATAGTTACCTGTTGCTACAGTGTGATGCACTGTCCTTTCTCGGCCCCTATGACTGATACGTGTGGGTTGCCATACTTATGTTGAAAACTGGTGGTCACGTGATATGTGTAAAAACCTGTGTCTCAATAAAGTGAATTGAAAAATGTGTCCAAACATTCCTTAAACATAAATACACCACTTAGTACATTATAGCTGTACTACACAGAGACAATGAATCAACATGTACAGAGATTCTAATTGTTTTTACCTTCAAAGGGCAGTGTATTGTGCCATAGTCCATGTTGACCGGGGGGGGGGGGAGGCGAAAGAAAGATGGAACATGTGGTGGGATGGAAATGAAATTCATGGGACTGCACCACGTTCGTTGCAATGTCGATACATATATAAATATATAAATAAATATTAAGCTCCCCTCAACGTATTTCTAATACTGGGCCAGTGCCCCTTGTCAAAGATTCTAGCCCAATAGTGGTGAGGGCAAAGTACATCCAGAAGGAAGGTTCCAATAAGGCAGGGCTTGTGCCCAACTTCATGCTCCCCCCACACGATCTTGAGGACCAGTTACTCATCAATGCCAGGCGTGTGCCCATAAATATTCTTAGTCTAAGGGCTGGTACAGCAGAAAATTATAACTTTAAGGAGAAACAAAAAAGAAGAAAAATCGAACCACAGGTGAACAGTCTTGACTGGCGTGATACAGTGTCGCCATGTGCCTCTGGAAAAAAGGTTAGGGAACCCGTGAGTGTGGAACTACCGGAGTAGTATGGGCCCCTTCCTTTCCTCCTGTAGGGAAAAGGGAGAGAGAAAAAGAAAGAAAATTAATTAAAACCTGCGTTACACACATTGCTGTACGCTATAAAATTCTACATTTACATGCTCCCTAAGAAGCTTGGGAGAAAAAACATGAGAGCTGAGAGAAGTTTTTACGTTTCATACAAATGTATTCTAAGTTTTTCGTCAAGGTTCAACCCACCCGGGCTTTTGGTCTGGAGATCAATAATGTACATGGATTCCCGTTGTCTGAGTTTTAATGCTCTGTTAACTCCCCTTGGGGTTCTCGGGATATATTCCATTGCAAAGTAACTGAGTAAGGTATTGTTGGAAAAGTGATATTGTTGAAAATGGCGAGCTACAGGGTACTGTTGGTCCTGGTTGGTGATTGCCCGCATATGTTCAAGCACACGTTTTTTGGCTGGATGGATAGTGCTGCCTATATATTTCAATTTACACGGACACTTCAGGCAGTAAATCACAAATGGGGTGCCACATGTGAGGAACTGGGTAATGGCTTTCATTTTTCCTCCCCCACCTGGGAATTCTTTTTTCATATAGCTGTTTTTGCAGGCCTTGCAGTGCCCGCAAGGAAAGGTACCTTTGAGTCCCTGACTTTTCATAGTGTTGTAGATTGTTATGTCACTGTGTACCATTCTATCTCTGAGACTATATCCCTTTCTGTATGTAATGCAGGGTTTTTCACTTATGATGGGACCTATGTTCGGGTCACTTTTGAGGATGTCCCAGTGTTTAGTCAGGATGTTCCTAATGTCTCTGGCATTCCTATTATATGTCAGTATGATTCTGGTATTATTCTCTTGTGTTGTCATTTCAGTTTCACTGTCTACTCTCGTCTGTAGAGTATCTGTTCTTTGTATTTGTTCTACTTTTCTTAAGGCTTTATTGAGAACCCAGGCTGGATACCCTCTGGCTTTGAACCTTTCTGTCATGATGGATGATTCTTCCTTGAATCCTGCTTCTGTACTACAATTATGTTTTGCCCTCAGTAGTTCCCCAAACGGTATACTCCATTTCAAGGGGTCCGGGTGACTACTGAGGGCATGTAGTAAGGTGTTCCCTGCCGTGTCTTTGCGAAAAAGTTTTGTTTGAACAGTATTGCCGACAACCTCAACTCTGGTGTCCAAGAATTCTACTGACGTTCTACTCATGGTACTGGTGAGTGAGATGTTATAGTCATTAATATTGACGTTTTTTGATAAATTCAGTAACTTCCATTTCATTGCCCCTCCATACCATAAAAATATCATCGATGTAGCGGAGCCAAAGTGCAATCTGCTCTACCTCTGGAAAGTTGGATTTATCCCGAAGGGTCTCCTCCTCCCATTTCCCTAAGAATAGGTTCACAAAACTTGGGGCAAAACAGGTCCCCATAGCGGTACTGGTAATCTGTTTGTACAGGGTACCGTCAAACATAAAGATGTTGTTTGTAAGGCAAAATTCCATCATTTCAAGAACCATGGTAGTATGGGATTTGAATCTAATATGTCTGGTCTGTAAAAAATGTTTACACGCCTCTACACCATGATCATGTTTGATTAAGGTGTACAGTGAACTGACATCCAGTGTGACAAGTAGGAAGTCTTCTTCCCAGTGTATACCCTCTACCTTGCCTAAGAAATCCTTTGTGTCCTTAACATGGGACGGGAGATTACTGACATATTCCCTCAAGAAAAAATCTACGTACTTTGAGATATGTTCAGTGACACTCCCCTTGGAGGACACTCTGGGTCTCCCCGGGGGATTCATCAGGTCCTTGTGCACCTTTGGTAGAAGGTACAATACAGGTAGAATGGGGTCATCCCGTTTGAGATAACAGTATTCCTCCCATTCTAGTATCCCTAGGTCTTTCCAGCTTTTTAGTTTGTCCCAGATACGCTCGACACTGTTGGAATATATCTCCCTGTTGATCTCTATGTAGAACTTATGGTCCTTCAGTTATCGTAGAGCTTCTGCAATGTATTTCTCTCTATCTAGAATCACAACATTTCCACCCTTATCCGCAGGGCGGATAACAATATTCTGATCCTCTGATAGGGAAAGCAAGGCCTCTTTTTGGGAGGGAGTAAGGTTGTGTACTTGCTGAGTTTTGAACCATTTTCGATGTCTAAATTTTACCAAGTGTGTATTAACTACATTATGGAACGTATCGATGTTGTCGTGTCCCAATGGTGGATAAAATGTAGAGCGTGGTTTAAACTGTGTCATGGCAGATTGGTTATACGTTACATTTAACTCATCTAATACATTGTCTATCACATTATTATGCATAGCCTCATCACCCTCTGTATTCGATTCAAGCTGATGTAACATGACAAGGGTATCAAAGTCACTTATATTCAAGTCCAATATGTTTTCTCCAGTCCCCCCTCCCAAAAAGTCTCGGGATCTACTAGGCTTGAGTAAATGCCATTTTTTAAATTTTAATTTACGGATGAACTTGAATAAGTCAATGCGGGTTTCTGAATAGTTGAAGGGAATTGAGGGGCAGAATGACATACCCAGACAGAGGGTTCTCTTCTCAGTATCATTGATGTTTCTCTTGGACAGGATGATGATAGTTTTGTTCACTGTGTCCATGTCCATCATTCTGCTAGTGTGGAGCTCTTCGCTTGTTGTCCCATGTACACCCTTTCTCTGCCTTTTCTTCCACCTCTGTTGGATTCGTTTTTGTCTTTCTTTGTTGCGCCTCTTCCTTTTCCGCGTCCTCTTTGAGCCTTCGGCTTCATTGTCGATGGTCCTCTTGGAGTTTGGCGGCCCCTCCGAAGGTGCCTGTACTCGTCTAAAAAAGTGGCAGGACGGCTGTTCATTCCTCTTTCCACTGACACACTACTTGATGCAGCAGAATGTCCGTCTCGTTACCACTGACGGACGTTTCTTCCGATGCCGAGCTCTCTGACATTCTCATTGAGGGACTTGTGCCTGGCATTTGATTTTTGTAGATATGATCGTACTTTCTACTGAAAGTAAGTATACGGCCGTGCTCGTAATCCTCACAGTCTCTATGGAGTTTCCACTGTTTGCGCTCATTGATATACGCTTCATGTCTTTTGATCCTACTCTTGATTTCATCCATTGCCTTATTGAATGCAGCTGAGTCCATGTTTGTAGTCAGCGCATCTGTGTATTTCTTGATCTCCTCCAGTTATTTTTCCCTATCCGACCAAGCATACTTTAATAGAATTTCCAGCATATGTTTAGAGCTTAGGGCTGAGTTCTGCGCCCATTCTTCAAGCATCTTGGGATTGGGATTCTTGTAAGACGGAATAGTATATATTCTCAGGCCTCTCGGGACCATACCCTTGTCTATGTAATCTTGCAAGGATATGGCCTCCCACCATTTTGATACTTCCGTTTTGTACAATTTCTCCAGTTTTTTTAGCCTTTCTTCATTGGTTATATCCCTACTTGTGGTGGCAGTCACCTTAATATTCACGCCTGGTGCTCTGGCAAAGAGTGATTGGGCTGCTGCCTTCTCTCGCTTTCTTCCTCCATGAAGGCGATATATCGATCACACTAGAATATATTCTACTTTCCTGAATTGTCCTTTTCATAGGGTATCGTTGAATCCACCCGAGCAATCTCAGGTTCCCTCTGCCGCTGTACTTGCTATTAAAGTGTTGTCCCTTATGCGGTTTGCTACTGTGGTAAAAATAAGAGGTTCCCCACCCCCAGAGTCGTGAGAGAGAGCACCAGATCAGACCAGCGAAAATTGGAGATGGCACACAGTCTCTCCGTGCGTCAACCCTCTACCCAAGTAGCCCGACCCTCGCTCCTCACCTCTGGGACGTGTACTCCTCGTACTGCTGTCAATCCTTGACACTGGAAATCGTCTTGGTTACAGCGCCTGGTCCATGTGAAGGTCTCCCTTAACATCCACATCCGAATTGCTCTTGTCGAGACCACGGACCCGTGGAGGGTGGTGCATGCACCGGGAGAGCACCCGGTAAACAAAATCCCCAATCCGTTTTGCTTCGCGAAATAATGTACTCTCAGGATTCAACGATATTAATAGTTCAGGAAGTTTATTATGCTTCCACGCTACGCGTTTCGGCAGTTACGCCTTGCTCACACGAAAGAAGTGAAACTTCAGTCACCATTATATACAAACTGACCACATCGTAATATGTTACAATAAACAAAGGACTTGCAATACAGAGAACCCTCTGAGTCAAAATAATCAGCGGCCATATTGGAACTGGTTGTGATCAACTCAAAGTATGCATGCTGCAATCATTATACATATATATAATTTGGTTTGCATACTCTGTATTAAATAATAGTGCTAGTACCTTATATTCCGTTAATACTGCAGAGTAAATTGGGTAACACATGACTTGAAAATACTGCGTCCCATGTTATACATACCGCTGAATTAATACATCAAAGTAATAGAAGGTCTTTCATTGAGTGTACATCTGTTCGAATAGTTACCTGTTGCTACAGTGTGATGCACTGTCCTTTCTCGGCCCCTGCGACTGATACGTGTGGGTTGCCATACTTATGTTGGAAACTGGTGGTCACGTTATATGTGTAAAAACCTGTGTCTCAATAAAGTGAATTGAAAAATGTGTCCAAACATTCCTTAAACATAAATACACCACTTAGTATATTATAGCTGTACTATAAAGAGACAATGAATCAACATGTACAGAGATTCAAATTGTTTGTACCTTCAAAGGGCAGTGTATTGTGCCATAGTCCATGTTGACCGAGGGGGGGGGGGTGAGGAGAAAGAAAGATGGAACATGTGGTGGGATGGAAATGAAATTCATGGGACTGCACCACGTTCGTTGCAATGTCGATACATATATAAATATATAAATAAATATTAAGCTCCCCTCAACATATTCCAAATACTGGGCCAGTGCCCCTTGTCAAAGATTCTAGCCCAATAGTGGCGAGGGCAAAGTACATCCAGAGGGAAGGTTCCAATAAAGAAGGGCTTGTGCCCAACTTCATGCTCCCCCACACGATCTTGAGGACCAGTTACTCATCAATGCCAGGCCTGTGCCCATAAATATTCTTAGTCTAAGGGCTGGTACAGCATAAAATTATAACTTTAAGGAGAAAGAAAAAGAAGAAAAATCGAACCACAGGTGAACAGTCTTGACTGACGTGATACAGTGTCGCCATGTGCCTCTGGAAAAAAGGTTAGGGAACCCGTGAGTGTGGAACTACCGGAGTAGTATGGGCCCCTTCCTTTCCTCCGAGAAGGCAGATAAGATTGGTCTAAATGACCAGATTGAATGGAATAAGATCAGTAGATGGTGACAGAGAGGTGACCTGTGTGCTGTGGTGGGCATTAGGTGCCCTTTATGTTTGACAATGACGATGGATGCACCCTAAACTGTCTGTATTCCCAGTAGGAATGGTACCGTGCAGGCTCTGCATTCAGCTCATGGGTAGTAGGCTGTGACCGTATACCACTGCTGTTATAATGATGATATTGATGTGCAGGCTCTGCATCCAGCCCATGGGTAGCAGCTTGTGGTCGCATGATACCACTGCTGTTATGCACGCGTACGTGTCGATATCTACGCTGGTTGACAATTATGGTGGCTGAAGTGTGTGCAATAAGTTGTATAATCTATGCACCATGCACGCGTGTGTGTTAATATCCATGCTGGTTGACATCTCTGTTGTGTTAAAACTTACAGGAAGTTTAAGTCCTGTGATTGTGCCTGTTTCAGTTATCTGCCGGGATATGCATCCCCACATTAGGATTATTCTAGGGCTGTATATTGAACTTGTATTTAACTTTTCTCCATTCTGAGATGGCGCCCGTGCTTGCTGTAATGCCGAGGAGCACGCAATGGGGGTCATGTGACTAGGGTACAGCAAGACGCGCTTGGAGAGAGAGCGCGTTGTGTTTAAATAGACGAGATCCGCCTGTGAATGGCGTGCCGGGTTGAACTACCGCTTGGAGTCCCTGGGGAGCGGTAAGAGTGTGTCGGTTGAGAATGATGGAGGCACGAGCGCGCCCCTTGAAATAGTTATGTGACTGTGAATGAATGAATGATATGTCACTCGGTTACCACGTTCAGGGAATCGGCAGTGGCTGGGGCATGGCTAAAACTAGAGTATTTAATGCCGCACAGCGAGGATGTCGAGTGTTGTTTTTAACTAGAGTGTGCACGCGCCTTGAGTTTTCAGCAGGTTAAATATTGGGGCATGGCTGGAAATCAAAAGACCTAAAGTCGCATAGCGAGGATGTCGAGTGTGGTTTTAAACTTGAGTATGTCCGCGCCATGTGTCCTTAGCAGACTGGACACTGTGGCATACTTATTAGGCAGTCTGAGGGAGAGCGTGTTGGTGAATGCATGGCATTGATGTTGTGCTAATCTCGATGGTACAATTTAAACACACCAAATGATGTATGTCTATTTCCACAGATAAAATTGTAAGCAACGACAGTGCTATATGAAGGGACAGAAATTGTATATGATACACATCCCTACGACTCAGTGGGAGCTGGTATGTGGGCCCATGGCACCCGCTAGGTAAATACCACAAATTTTAACACAGGACTAGTCGCTAATATCTAGCCTCTCGTCCGTTTTTTAATCCATACCTGTACTGAAGGGAGCCTGAAGTTGGGGGTGTTTTCTCTAACCAAAATATTTTTTTCTTTATGTGTCTGTCAGTCACTCTTTTTGTTGTTAGATGTCCAGGGAGGTGATTGTTGTCCTCGGTTGCCCTGACGAAATTGCCGCTAATATATAACTGGCAATGAAACATGTTGGCCGTCCTTGAAGTGGTCTACAACATGCTGTGTTTTTAACCTTGTGCAGACTCACAGTTCGGAATAAAAGTGACAAGGTTGCATGTGAGTCTAGCCCAATTTTAATAGAGACTTCTCGAGTCTCATTTTTTCACGGGGTCTTGATTCTTTCTTTCACACTTTTTTCCTTCACTGGACACATTACACTTGTTTTCATTTGAGAAAGTTATCAATGATGACAAAAACGTGGGCAAGCTGGTGAGAACCTACCAGTAGCTCCTCTGGTGGTGCGCACGTGAGATACTTTCTCTTTTCTCTACACATTTTTCTAGCACACATACACTTAAACAGAGGGGGTATGTTATGTTCTGAGTGAATTGACTGACCATTTTTCTTTCTTTTCTTTTTCTTTTTCTATAACTGTTTTAAAACCAGTGGGCACAGAGGATTTGGCTGTATTGTGCTATTGAATAGCTGGCCGTGGGCATAGATAAGAATATCTTCCTCACACTAATCCTATAGACAATAAATAATTGAGAAAGTGCCTGCTAATGCCAGATCTTTGATGTATGAATAGATGTTGATTGGAGGGTGATCTGGCACGTTTTTACCCTCTATAGCTCCTTATTGAAAGCATTGTGTTGAACGGCGGCTCAGCCGTGAGAGCTTACACTAAAAAGTGTATTTTAGAATTTTTTCTTCGAGAATACTACCCCTTTCAGGCTTGTTGTTATTCGGACAGGTTGTAGCACAAATTTTAGTGGTCGTGTTTGTTAATAATTTTTTCTGTGGAAATTGTATGAGATAGTATTGACCATTTGCGTCTGGGTTTTGTGACATGGATAAGAATTGATTAGCGTTCACGGATGACCAGATCGCTGCTATATTGTCTGGACCATCACTCTTTACGGATTCCTCCCTTGCTAATACTACCTCAGCGAGGGAGGAATGGGAGAAGTTGAGCAATACTAAAAAACGACAGGTGAGGGTAGCATTACATGGGGGTCTTATGACCGAATATTATCGAGCTGGTGCCGCCTGCAAGTCTCTTGGTTAGAATTGAGCCCAGGATTTTTTTGGAGGATAAACAATTCCGGCTGAACTGGAGCTTCATTGCTAACAAGTGCACCCGGGATTGGTTAATCCTGATCATCCAAACTGCCAAGAGACTAAGTGAAGAATTGTTAAAAGAGATTGTTGATCTAGAGGAGATTATAAAAACGATACAACTATTATTGATGCTAAAGAGCAGTTACAGAGAATACAGGAGGATCTAGTAGACTACAAGAATTACATGGTAAACCAAAAAATAAAGGGACTCAGAAGAAATTTAGAGAGGTATTCCCACGAATGGGCATTCCCATATACTGAGGACAAACACTATCAGCCAGGAAACGATCTGGCTCCACAAAACAGATATCAAAGGGGTGGTCGTCAACAAACTAGACGTACCCCGCAGAATTGGACTATCGACAACACGTCGAGTGAAGAAGAAGAGGGGGCACAACCATCAGATCAAGTTAGGGTGAGATTTAACCCCCAGGCACAGTCTAATCAGGATTTGGGAGCTTTATTACGCTCTTTTTTAGGCCAGGCTCAGCAAGGCAACAGAGGGGGAGGCCCCAGGGGCAGAGGCAGGGCCAGGCAGAATCAGACACAAACATGGCAAATGTACTCACCACGGCTGACTCGCAGCCGGGGCAGGACCCCGATATAAACAACATCGTGGTTAACCTCTCTGATCACCAGTTAACAGCAAGTGATTTGAAAGTCCTTAACAAAGGTTTAGGATATGTTCCCACCCTGCGCCATGACCCATTTAAGTGTAGAATGGAGGTCCAAGAAATAATGAGGAAGATTAAAATTAAGAAATTCTTTGCTAATAAGGATCAAGATCCTCCGTCTGTATTCTCTACCAATCTCTATCGTCCCTCTCAATTTTGCCCACCGAATTCATCGCTGGGTCCAGAAGTATTAGTTTTTGAGAGGAAGGTACTAGATGAGATCAAATTACTGGAAGAATCACATACGCAAAATACTTTTAACAATATGAGTAAGACCGACTGGCAGGCAATTAAATCATTACAAGATAATGCCTCTGTAACTATCAAATCCGCCGATAAAGGCGGGGCTGTAGTGCTAATGAATACTTGTGACTATAAAGCAGAGGTGATGAGGTTATTGCATGAAAAGAAAAATTATCAACCTCTCCCAAGGGACCCAGCAGTTGAACTTTTAAGTACAATTACATCTATGGTTTCACAAGCAAAAGAGGAAAAGTGGATAACCAGTAAAGAGGCAGATTTTTTGATCAATGTAAAACCCAGAACACCGGCGTTTTACATTCTGCCTAAAATTCATAAGGCCCAACGGCCACCGCCGGGGCGCCCGATAGTTTCGGGGATCTCCTCTGTTCTTGAACCCCTGTCGCAATTTGCGGATTTCTTTCTAAGAGAATCGGTGGTAAAACAACTGTCCTATGTTCAGGACACCACCGATATTCTGAACATTATTGAAGATATGGATTTTGACCCTCTACAACAGTTCATAGTTACAATTGACATCGAGTCTTTGTACACAAATATACCCCAAGAGGTGACGTTGGTGGCAGCAGCTCGCGCTCTTGGGGCGCAGGAGTGGTTTTATGACACTCCGCAGTCTTTTGTGATGCAATGCGTTGAGTTAGCCTTGACCAGTAACTATTTTTGTTATAAAAACAAACTGTTTTTGCAAATATCTGGTACTTCTATGGGCGCAACTTTTGCGCCCAGTCTGGCCTGCATTTATGTAGGCCAGTTTGAGGAACATCATCTGTACCATTCATCTAACCCCTTCCAGAGGCACATTTGCCTCTGGAAGAGGTATATTGATGATGTTTTGTGTGTGTGGTCTGGATCAGAAAACCAGCTACGTGAGTTCCTAGAATGGCTGAATGGTCGAGACGAATGCTTGAAGTTCACATGGAACATAAGCAATGAGAGAGCGACCTATCTCTATTTGGATATTGGAGTAATTAATAACAAGCTTAGCACAAGTGTGCACCAAAAACCCACTGACAAAAACTCGTTGTTGCATTATCAATCGTTCCACCCGAGAGCCCTCAGGGATAATCTCCCAGTGGGCCAGTTCCTTAGATATCGTAGGAACTGTTCCTCCACTCACGATTATTTGCAACAATCTGAAAGTTTGACTGAGAAGTTAGTTCAGCGGGCCTATTCGATGAGGATTGTCACTAGAGCTCGTAAAAGGGCCCATAACACCCCCCGGGAGGCACTTCTTAAAAGAAACTGTAAGGAATCTAATGACTGTCTGCCAGTTGTGCTTACCTTTGATCCTTTATCCACAAAGATCCGTCAACCATAAGAAAACATTGGTCGTTACTATCTACCAACGAGTTTCAAATGCCGCAACCAAGATTTGCGTTTAAACGCGCACAGAATTTAAAGGGTAGGCTTGTCCATACAAGACCGATACAACGTACTGTGAATACTTCCATTCCATCGGGGCACTACCCATGTGGCTGCTGCTCAGTATGCGAGTTGACAGAAAAAACGACAGAAGTGCAGTTGCTGAACGGAAGGACATGGTACCTAAATAAGTTCAGCAACTGCAACTCAGCAAGTGTGATTTACAGATTGACTTGCCAATGTGGATTGCACTACATAGGTTTGACTTCTCGCAAAATTAAGGTTTGAGTGCAAGAGCATCTTAGCACAATCAAAGCAGGAAAACTGACTACCCGCCTGGTATAACACTACTGGGAACATCAACACAACCATAGAGCATTAAAATGGGTGGTGTTGGAGAAGGTAGTGGGTGACGTAAGCTGTTTGGATAAGATTCTTGCGACAAAGGAAGCACGTTGGATATTTTCCGAGAAGGCAGATCAGATTGGCCTTAAACATAAATACACCACTTAGTACATTATAGCTGTACTACACAGAGACAATGAATCAACATGTACAGAGATTCTAATTGTTTGTACCTTCAAAGGGCAATGTATTGTGCCATAGTCCATGTTGACCGGGGGGGGGGGGGGAGGAGAAAGAAAGATGGAATATGTGGTGGGATGGAAATGAAATTCATGGGACTGCACCACGTTCGTTGCAATGTCGATACATATATAAATATATAAATAAATATTAAGCTCCCCTCAACGTATTCCTAATACTGGGCCAGTGCCCCTTGTCAAAGATTCTAGCCCAATAGTGGCGAGGGCAAAGTACATCC
The DNA here is from genome assembly GCA_963921515.1 of Calotriton arnoldi. NCBI lineage: Eukaryota > Metazoa > Chordata > Amphibia > Caudata > Salamandridae > Calotriton > Calotriton arnoldi. The sequence goes on along the minus strand of CAWUFW010017326.1, from coordinate 39,991 downwards.
AGAGGGAAGGTTCCAATAAAGCAGGGCTTGTGCCCAACTTCATGCTCCCCCCACACGATCTTGAGGACCAGTTACTCATCAATGCCAGGCCTGTGCCCATAAATATTCTTAGTCTAAGGGCTGGTACAGCAGAAAATTATAACTTTAAGGAGAAAGAAAAAGAAGAAAAATCGAACCACAGGTGAACAGTCTTGACTGACGTGATACAGTGTCGCCATGTGCCTCTGGAAAAAAGGTTAGGGAACCCGTGAGTGTGGAACTACCGGAGTAGTATGGGCCCCTTCCTTTCCTCCGAGAAGGCAGATCAGATTGGTCTAAATGACCAGATTGAATGGAATAAGATCAGTAGATGGTGACAGAGAGGTGACATGTGTGCTGTGGTGGGCACTAGGCGCCCTTTATGTTTGACAATGATGATGGATGCACCCTAAACTGTCTGTATTCCCTGTAGGAATGGTACCATGCAGGCTCTGCATTCAGCTCATGGGTAGTAGGCTGTGACCGTATACCACTGCTGTTATAATGATGATATTGATGTGCAGGCTCTGCATCCAGCCCATGGGTAGCAGCTTGTGGTCGCATGATACCACTGCTGTTATGCACGCGTACGTGTCGATATCTACGCTGGTTGACAATTATGGTGGCTGAAGTGTGTGCAATAAGTTGTATAATCTATGCCCAATGCACGCGTGTGTGTTAATATCCACGCTGGTTGACATCTCTGTTGTGTTAAAACTTACAGGAAGTTTGAGTACTGTGATTGTGCCGGCTTCAGTTATCTGCCGGGATATGCATCCCCACATTAGGATTATTCTGGGGCTGTATATTGAACTTACTGTAATGCCGAGGAGCACGCAATGGGGGTCATGTGACGAGGGTACAGCAAGACGCGCTTGGAGAGAGAGCGCGTTGTGTTTAAATAAATGAGATCCGCCCGTGAATGGCGTGCCGGGTTGAACTAACGCTTGGAGTCCCTGGGGAGCGGTAAGAGTGTGTCGGTTGAGAATGATGGAGGCACGAGCGCGCCCCTTGGAATAGTTATGTGACTGTGAATGAATGAATGATATGTCACTCGGTTACCACGTTCAGGGAATCAGCAGCAGCTGGGGCATGGCTAAAACTAGAGTATTTAATGTCGCACAGCGAGGATGTCGAGTGTTGTTTTTAACTAGAGTGTGCACGCGCCTTGAGTTTTCAGCAGGTTAAATATTGGGGCATGGCTGGAAATCAAAAGACCTAAAGTCGCATAGCGAGGATGTCGAGTGTGGTTTTAAACTTGAGTATGTCCGCGCCATGTGTCCTTAGCAGACTGGACACTGTGGCATACTTATTAGGCAGTCTGAGGGAGAGCGTGTTGGTGAATGCATGGCATTGATGTTGTGCTAATCTCGATGGTACAATTTAAACACACCAAATGATGTATGTCTATTTCTACAGATAAAATTGTAAGCAACGACAGTGCTATATGAAGGGACAGAAATTATATATGATACACATCCCTACGACTCAGTGGGAGCTGGTATGTGGCCCATGGCTCCTGCTAGGTAAATACCACGAATTTTAACACAGGACTAGTCGCTAATATCTAGCCTCTCGTCCGTTTTTTAATCCATACCTGTACTGAAGGGAGCCTGAAGTTGGGGGTGTTTTCTCTAACCAAAATATTTTTTTCTTTATGTGTCTGTCAGTCACTCTTTTTGTTGTTAGATGTCCAGGGAGGTGATTGTTGACCTCGGTTGCCCTGACGAAATTGCCGCTAATATATAACTGGCAATGAAACATGTTGGCCGTCCTTGAAGTGGTCTACAACATGCTGTGTTTTTAACCTTGTGCAGACTCACAGTTCGAAAGAAGAGTGACAAGGTTGCGTGTGAGTCTAGCCCAATTTTAATAGAGACTTCTCGAGTCTCATTTTTTCACGGGGTCTTGATTCTTGCTTTCACACTTTTTTCCTTCACTGGACACATTACACTTGTTTTCATTTTAGAAAGTTATCAATGATGACAAAAACGTGGGCAAGCTGGTGAGAACCTACCAGTAACTCCTCTGGTGGTGCGCACGTGAGATACTTTCTCTGTTCTCTACACATTTTTCTAGCACACATACACTTAAACAGAGGGGGTATGTTATGTTGTGAGTGAATTGACTGACCATTTTTCTTTCTTTTCTTTTTCTTTTTTATAAGTGTTTTAAAACCAGTGGGCACAGAGGATTTGGCCGTATTGTGCTATTGAATAGCTGGCCGTGGGCATAGATAAGAATATCTTCCTCACACTAATCCTATAGACAATAAATAATTGAGAAAGTGCCTGCTAATGCCAGATCTTTGATGTATGAATAGATGTTGATTGGAGGGTGATCTGGCACGTTTTTGCCCTCTGTAGCTCCTTATTGAAAGCAACAGGGACTATGGCACAATACACTGCCCTTTGAAGGTACAAACAATTTGAATCTCTGTACATGTTGATTCATTGTCTCTTTATAGTACAGCTATAATATACTAAGTAGTATATTTATGTTTAAGGAATGTTTGGACACATTTTTCAATTCACTTTATTGAGACACAGGTTTTTACACATATAACGTGACCACCAGTTTCCAACATAAGTATGGCAACCCACACGTATCAGTCGCAGGGGCCGAGAAAGGACATTGCATCACACTGTAGCAACAGGTAACTATTCGAACAGATGTACACTCAATGAAAGACCTTCTATTACTTTGATGTATTAATTCAGCGGTATGTATAACATGGGACGCAGTATTTTCAAGTCATGTGTTACCCAATTTACTCTGCAGTATTAACGGAATATAAGGTACTAGCACTATTATTTAATACAGAGTATGCAAACCAAATTATATATATGTATAATGATTGCAGCATGCATACTTTCAGTTGATCACAACCAGTTCCAATATGGCCGCTGATTATTTTGACTCAGAGGGTTCTCTGTATTGCAAGTCCTTTGTTTATTGTAACATATTACGATGTGGTCAGTTTGTATATAATGGTGACTGAAGTTTCACTTCTTTCGTGTGAGCAAGGCGTAACTGCTGAAACGCATAGCGTGGAAGCATAATAAACTTCCTGAACTATTAATATCATTGAATCCTGAGAGTACATTATTTCGCGAAGCAAAACTGATTGGGGATTTTGTTTACCGGGTGCTCTCCCGGTGCATGCACCACCCTCCACGGGTCCGTGGTCTCGACCAGAACAATTCAGATGTGGATGTTAAGGGAGACCTTCACATGGACCAGGCGCTGTAACCAAGAGGATTTCCAGTGTCAAGGATTGACAGCAGTATGAGGAGAACACGTCCCAGAGGTGAGGAGCGAGGGTCGGGCTACTTGGGAAGAGGGTTGACGCATTGAGAGACTGTGTGCCATCTCCGATTTTCGCGGGTCTGATCTGGTGCTCTCTCTCACGTCTTTGGGGGTAGGGAACCTCTTATTTTTACCACAGTGGCAAACCGCATAAGGGACAACCCTTTAATTGCAATTACAGCGGCAGAGGGAACCTGAGATTGCTCGGGTGGATTCAACGATACTCTATGAAAAGGACAATTCAGGAAAGTAGAATATATTCTAGTGTGATCGATATATCGCCTTCATGGAGGAAGAAAGCGAGAGAAGGGCAGCAGCCCAATCACTCTTTGCCAGAGCACCAGGCGTGAATGTTAAGGTGACTGTCACCACAAGTAGGGATATAACCAATGAAGAAAGGCTAAAAAAACTGGAGAAATTGTACAAAACGGAAGTATCAAAATGGTGGGAGGCCATATCCTTGCAAGATTACATAGACAAGGGTATGGTCCCGAGAGGCCTGAGAATATATACTATTCCGTCTTACGAGAATCCCAATGCCAAGATGCTTGAAGAATGGGTGCAGAACTCAGCCCTAAGCTCTAAACATATGCTGGAAATTCTAGTAAAGTATGCTTGGTCGGATAGGGAAAAATTACTGGAGGAGATCAAGAAATACACAGATGAGCTGACTACAAACATGGACTCAGCTGCATTCAATAAGGCAATGGATGAAATCAAGAGTAGGATCAAAAGACATGAAGCGGATATCAAAGAGCGCAAACAGTGGAAACTCCATAGCGACTGTGAGGATTACGAGCACAGCCGTATACTTACCTTCAGTAGAAAGTACGATCATATCTACAAAAATCAAATGCCAGGCACAAGTCCCTCAATGAGAATGTCAGAGAGCTCGGCATCGGAAGAAACGTCCGTCAGTGGTAACGAGACGGACAATTCTGCTGCATCAAGTAGTGTGTCAGAGGAAAGAGAAATGAGCAGCCGTCCTGCCACTTTTTTAGATGAGTACAGGCACCTTCTGAGGTCCTGCCAAACTCCAAGAGGACCATCGACAACGAACCGAAGGCTCAAAGAGGACGCGGAAGAGGCGCAACAAAGAAAGATGAAAACGAATCCAACAGAGGTGGAAGAAAAGGCAGAGGAAGGGGATACATGGGACAACAGGCGAAAAGCTCCACACTAGCAGAATGAAGGACATGGACACAGTGAACAAAACTATCATCAACCTGTCCAAGAGAAACATCAATGATACTGAGAAGAGAACCCTCTGTCTGGGTATGTCATTCTGCCCCTCACTTCCCTTCAACTATTCAGAAACCCGCATTGACTTATTCAAGTTCATCCGTAAATTAAAATTAAAAAATGGCATTTACTCAAGCCTAGTAGATCCCGAGACTGTTTGGGAGGGGGACTGGAGAAAACATCCTGGACTTGAATATAAGTGATGTTGATACCCTTGTCATGTTACATCAGCTTGAATCGAATACAGAGGGTGATGAGACTATGCATAATAATGTGATAGACAATGTATTAGATGAGTTAAATGTAACATATAACCAGTCTGCCATGACACAGTTTAAACCACGCTCTACATTTTATCCACCATTGGGACACGACAACATCGATACGTTCCATGATGTAGTTAATACACACTTGGTAAAATTTAGACATAGAAAATGGTTCAAAACTCAGCAAGTACACAACCTTACTCCCTCCCAAAAAGAGGCCTTGCTTTCCCTATCAGAGGATCAGAATATTGTTATCCGCCCTGCGGATAAGGGTGGAAATGTTGTGATTCTAGATAGAGAGAAATACATTGCAGAAGCTCTACGACAACTGAAGGACCATAAGTTCTACATAGAGGTCAACAGGGAGATATATTCCAACAGTGTCGAGTGTATCTGGGACAAACTAAAAAACTGGAAAGACCTAGGGATACTAGAATGGGAGGAATACTGTTATCTCAAACGGGATTACCCCATTCTACCTGTATTGTACCTTCTACCAAAGGTGCACAAGGACCTGATAAATCCCCCGGGGAGACCCATAGTGTCGTCCAAGGGGAGTGTCACTGAAAATATCTCAAAGTACGTAGATTTTTTCTTGAGGGAATATGTCAGTAATCTCCCGTCCCATGTTAAGGACACAAAGGATTTCTTAGGCAAGGTAGAGGGTATACACTGGGAAGAAGACTTCCTACTTGTCACACTGGATGTCAGTTCACTCTACACCATAATCAAACACGATCATGGTGTAGAGGCGTGTAAACATTTTTTACAGACCAGACATATTAGATTCAAATCCCATACTACTATGGTTCTTGAAATGATGGAATTTTGCCTTACAAACAACGTCTTTATGTTCGACGGTACCCTGTACAAACAGGTGACCAGTACCGCTATGGGGACCTGTTTTGCCCCAAGTTTTGTGAACCTATTCTTAGGGAAATGGGAGGAGGAGACCCTTGGGGATAAATCCAACTTTCCAGAGGTAGAACAGATTGCACTTTGGCTCCGCTACATCGACGATATTTTTATGGTATGGAGGGGCAATGAAATGGAAGTTACTGAATTTATTAAAAAAACTCAATATTAATGACTATAACATCTCGCTCACCAGTACCAGGAGTAGAACGTCAGTAGAATTCTTGGACACCAGAGTTGAGGTTGTCGGCAATACTGTTCAAACAAAACATTTTCGCAAAGACACGGCAGGGAACACCTTACTACATGCCCTCAGTAGTCACCCGGACCCCTTGAAATGGAGTATACCGTTTGGGGAACTACTGAGGGCAAAATGTAATTGTAGTACAGAAGCAGGATTCAAGGAAGAATCATCCATCATGACAGAAAGGTTCAAAGCCAGAGGGTATCCAGCCTGGGTTCTCAATAAAGCCTTAAGAAAAGTAGAACAAATACAAAGAACAGATACTCTACAGATGAGAGTAGACAGTGAACCTGAAATGACAGAACAAGAGAATAATACCAGAATCATACTGACATTTAATAGGAATGCCAGAGACATTAGGAACATCCTGACTAAACACTGGGACATCCTCAAAAGTGACCCGAGCAAAGGTCCCATCATAAGTGAAAAACCCTGCATTACATACAGAAAGGGATATAGTCTCAGAGATAGAATGGTACACAGTGACATAACAATCTACAACACTATGAAAAGTCAGGGACTCAAAGGTTTCTTTCCTTGCGGGCACTGCAAGGCCTGCAAAAACAGCTATATGAAGAAAGAATTCCCAGGTGGGGGAGGAAAAATGAAAGCCATTACCCAGTTCCTCACATGTGGCACCCCATTTGTGATTTACTGCCTGGAGTGTCCGTGTAAATTGAAATATATAGGCAGTACTATCCATCCAGCCAAAAAACGCGTGCTTGAACATATGCAGGCAATCACAAACCAGGACCAACAGTACCCTGTAGCTCGCCATTTTCAACAATATCACTTTTGCAACAATACCTTACTCAGTTACTTTGCAGTGGAACATATCCCGAGATCCCCAAGGGGAGGTAACAGAGCATTAAAACTCAGACAACGGGAATCCATGTACATTATTGATCTCCAGACCAAAAGCCAGGGTGGATTGAACCTTGACGAAGAACTTAGAATACATTTGTATGAAACGTAAAAACTTCTCTCAGCTCTCATGTTTTTTCTCCCAAGCTTCTTAGGGAGCATGTAAATGTAGAATTTTATAGCGTACAGCAATGTGTGTAACGCAGGTTTTAATTAATTTTCTTTCTTTTTCTCTCTCCCTTTTCACTACAGGAGGAAAGGAAGGGGCCTATACTGCTCTGGTAGTTCCACACTCACGGGTTCCCTAACATTTTTTCCAGAGGCACATGGCGACACTGTATCACGTCAGTCAAGACTGATCACCTGTGGTTCGATTTTTCTTCTTTTTCTTTCTCCTTAAAGTTATAATTTTCTGCTGTACCAGCCCTTAGACTAAGAGTATTTATGGGCACAGGTCTGGCATTGATGAGTAACTGGTCCTCAAGATCGTGTGGGGGAGCATGAAGTTGGGCACAAGCCCTGCCTTATTGGAACCTTCTCTCTGGTTGTACTTTGCCCTCGCCACTATTGGGCTAGAATCTTTGACAAGGGGCACTGGCCCAGTATTAGGAATACGTTGAGGGGGGCTCAATATTTATTTATCTATTTATATATGTATCGACATTGCAACGAACGTGGTGCAGTCCCATGAATTTCATTTCCATCCAACCACATGTTCCATTTTTCTTTCTCCTCCCCCCGGTCAACATGGACTACGGCACAATACACTGCCCTTTGAAGGTACAAACAATTAGAATCTCTGTACATGTTGATTCATTGTCTCTTTATAGTACAGCTATAATATACTAAGTGGTGTATTTATGTTTAAGGAATGTTTGGACACATTTTTCAATTCACTTTATTGAGACACAGGTTTTTACACATATCACGTGACCACCAGTTTCCACCATAAGTATGGCAACCCACAAGTATCAGTCGTAGGGGCCGAGAAAGGACAGTGCATCACACTGTAGCAACAGGTAACTATTCGAACAGATGTACACTCAATGAAAGACCTTCTATTACTTTGATGTATTAATTCAGCGGTATGTATAAAATGGGACGCAGTATTTTCAAGTCATGTGTTACCCAATTTACTCTGCAGTATTAACGGAATATAAGGTACTAGCACTATTATTTAATACAGAGTATGCAAACCAAATTATATATATGTATAATGATTGCAGCATGCATACTTTCAGTTGATCACAACCAGTTCCAATATGGCCGCTGATTATTTTGACTCAGAGGGTTCTCTGTATTGCAAGTCCTTTGTTTATTGTAACATATTACGATGTGGTCAGTTTGTATATAATGGTGACTGAAGTTTCACTTCTTTCGTGTGAGCAAGGCGTAACTGCCGAAACGTGTAGCTTGGAAGCATAATAAACTTCGTGAACTATCAATATCGTTGAATCCTGAGAGTGCATTATTTCGCGAAGCGAAACGGATTGGGGATTTTGTTTACCGGGTGCTCTCCCGGTGCATGCACCACCCTCCACGGGTCCGTGGTCTCGACAAGAGCAATTCGGATGTGGATATATATATATATATATATATATATATATATATATATATATATATATATATATATATATATATATATATTATCTACTGGCGGTCGCCAGTAGATAGTTATAGTTACAACCTATTATCCATAGGAAATCCGCGACATTCTATTTGAAATAACTCTCTTGCCGGTTGACGTATCTTCGCAAAATTTTCAAACTTTATGGCCCGCTCCGGTCCGCTCCTACCCTGAAAGTCTCGGGGGATTCGTCAAGCGAGGGCCGAGAAAAAGGGGGTCCCAAAACGCATTTTCCCCATGCAATTTTCCATAGGAAACTTTAGACACGGCTACAGCCCGAACTGCTGAACGGAATTACACCAAATTTGGCAAAGAGGTAGTTCTTGGTTCAGAAAGAACCCTTTTTGTTAAATGGTGTAAATCCGTTCAGTAGTTGCTGAGAAAATCAAAAGTAAAAAGATAGTGATATCTATGGCCGCGTCAGATTCGCGCACCCTCCCGATCACGAGCTGCATGCTAATTGGCTGTCAACACTCCAAATCAGGAAGTGTTGGCAGCCATTTTGTCACTCGGTAGAACCGAGGGACAGAAACAAGTGCGCAAAGTGCACAAAGGGGGCAGGGTAGAAACACCCTGACCCCTAGGTTTGCTCAGGGGTCCCACAAGGACCCCCTGGGCAAAAAAAAAAATTTTTTTTTAAATCGGCAGGATGCGCTCAGGGTGCGCGAATCCTGCCGGAAAAAAATCGAAGCGCGGTCTCTCGCGCTTGATTGTATTTTGCCCCCGGGTGGCCCAAGTCCCGGGGGCATGGTGGAGGGGGTTAATTTTATGTGTGGGGGCCTCAAAGGGCCCCCAAGCCCCGGGGACCGCCACCCCCGGGGCTTTATTGAAAAGTGGTGCGGGAGGGCTCTTCTGCCCTCCCGCAGCCCCGGGACCGCCACCCCCGGGGCTTCTTTTAATTTAAATAAGGTGTGGGGGGCTCCAGCCCCCACACGCCCCGGGACCACCACCTCCCGGGGCACTTATAAAATAAATGTGGGGGTCCATTACGGACCCCCAGAGCCCCGGGACCACCACCTCCCCGGGGCTGTGCAATTTAAGGGAGGGGGCCGCGCGGCCCCCTCCTGGAGCCTGTGGTGGCCCTGGGGACCGCCACCCCCAGGGCCGGCTCCTGCAGTGTCCCGGGTGCCTACCCCCGGGACACTGCTGTTTGCAATGACAGGACGGGAGCCTCGCGGCTCCCGTCCTGTCATTGCAAACTGCTTTGGATATTGGAAGAGAGAGCAGGAAGCCTGCTCTCTCTTCCAATATCCAAAGCTGATTGCTTTTCCACATGGGGAGCAGCATGTTAGCTGCTCCCCATGTGTAAAGCAATGCCGGCTCCCGTAGGACACGGGGAGCCGGCGGGACTGTGGGGGTTTGGGGACCCCCACAGTCCCCAACGAGAGGCCAGGCCCCGGGGATGGGGTCCCCGGGGCCATAAGTGGCCACGGAGGGGGCCACGCAGCCCCCTCCCCAAAGGAAAAAAAAGGAAAAAACGATCGGGCCCGCAGGCCCCGCCCCTTCCTTCACCACTCTGCAAACGCGCCCCTGGCGCGTTTGCAGAGAGGGAACGACTCCCCTTGAATACTGGGGGTCCCTAGGGGCCAACTAGCAAACCAGGAACCTCCAGTATGCGCCAGGGGGCTGCCTTGCAGAGAGGTGTACAGAGGCCACGCCCCTTTTTACACCTCTCTGCAACGCAGCTCTGTGGTGCTTTTTGGAGGTATATGGTGGGCTAGTTGGACTCCGGGGACCCTCAGGATTCAAGGGGACTTAATCCCCCAACTTAAAACGCGCCACGGGCGTGTTTGCACAGTGGTGAAGGGAGGGGCGGGGCTTCAGGTGACATGTGTGCAAACAGGCCCCGTGGCGCGTTTTAAGATGGGGAATTAAATCCCTTCAATCCTGAGGGTCCCTGGGGGCCAACTAGCCCAACAGGTACATCCAGAAAGCGCCACAGAGCTGCGTTGCAGAGAGGTGTAAAAGGGGTGTGGCCTCTCTACACGTCTCTGCAACGCAGCCCCTGGTTCATATTGGAGGTTCCTGGTGGGCTAGTTGGCCCCTAGGGACCCTCAGGATTCAAGGGGCTTAATCCCCCAACTTAAAACGCGCCACGGGGCGCGTTTGCACAGATGTCACCTCAGGCCCCGCCCCTTCCTTCACCATTGTGCAAATATTCTTCTAAAATCATCCGAAATACGAATTCCGATTTACTCACCTGTTATAAGGAGAGACCTCAGTGCTGCATCTTTCAGCCCAGTACTGGTCCTGAAAAGTAATTTTAACCGTACTTACCAGTAACTTGAATTTCCTTCCATAGGATATCATTGCCTGCTTTTTGCTGAAAAAGTTTCTAAGTGTTGATTTTTGAAACATACAAATATTCCTCTAAAATCAGCCGAAATACGAATTCCGATTTACTCACCTGTTATCAGGAGAGACCTCAGTGCTGTATCTTTCAGCCCAGTACTGGTCCTGAAAAGTAATTTTAACCGTACTTACTAGTAACTTGAATTTCCTTCCATAGGATATCATTGCCTGCTTTTTGCTGAAAAAGTTTCTAAGTGTTGATTTTTGAAACATACAAATATTCCTCTAAAATCAGCCGAAATACGAATTCCGATTTACTCACCTGTTATCAGGAGAGACCTCAGTGCTGTATCTTTCAGCCCAGTACTGGTCCTGAAAAGTAATTTTAACCGTACTTACTAGTAACTTGAATTTCCTTCCATAGGATATCATTGCCTGCTTTTTGCTGAAAAAGTTTCTAAGTGTTGATTTTTGAAACATACAAATATTCCTCTAAAATCAGCCGAAATACGAATTCTGATTTACTCACCTGTTATCAGGAGAGACCTCAGTGCTGTATCTTTCAGCCCAGTACTGGTCCTGAAAAGTAATTTTAACCGTACTTACCAGTAACTTGAATTTCCTTCCATAGGCTAACATTGACTGGTTTCACTTGGAAATTCTTCTAAGTGTGGAGTTTTGGAACTTTAAAATATTCATCTAAAATCAGCCGAAATACGAATTCCGATTTACTCACCTGTTATAAGGAGAGACCTCAGTGCTGTATCTTTCAGCCCAGTACTGGTCCTGAAAAGTAATTTTAACCGTACTTACCAGTAACTTGAATTTCCTTCCATAGGCTTACATTGACTGGTTTCACTTGGAAATTCTTCTAAGTGTGGAGTTTTGGAACTTTAAAATATTCATCTAAAATCAGCCGAAATACGAATTCCGATTTACTCACCTGTTATCAGGAGAGACCTCAGTGCTGCATCTTTCAGCCCAGTACTAATCCTGAAAAGTAATTTTAACCGTACTTACCAGTAACTTGAATTTCCTTCCATAGGATATCATTGCCTGCTTTTTGCTGAAAAAGTTTCTAAGTGTTGATTTTTGAAACATACAAATATTCCTCTAAAATCAGCCGAAATCCGAATTCCGACTTACTCACCTGTTATCAGGAGAAAACCCAGTGCTGCACCTTTTAGCCCAGCACTGACCCTGAAAAGTAATTCTAACCGTACTTACCAGTAACTTGAATTTCCTTCCATAGGCTAACATTGACTGGTTTCACTTGGAAATTCTTCTAAGTGTGGAGTTTTGGAACTTTAAAATATTCCTCTAAAATCAGCCGAAATACGAATTCCGATTTACTCACCTGTTATCAGGAGAGAACCCAGTGCTGCATCTTTTAGCCCAGCACTGACCCTGAAAAGTAATTTTAACCGTACTTACCAGTAACTTATATTTTCTTCCATAGGAATCCATTGTCTAGTTTTCAGCAAAAAGTTTCAAAGTGTTGATTTTTACAAACTACAAATATTCCTTAAAAATCGCCTGTATGACTTAAACGCATTCTTTCAACTGTTTACAGGAGATGCACCAGTGCTGGATCCAGGATCCAACACTGAGTAAGAAAAAGTAACGATAACAGTTTTTACCTGCTAAGTGAATTTCCTTCCATAGGATAACATTGGTGACTATATGAGAAAAAGTTTCTGTGTCAACTTTTAAAAAACAATAATATTCCTTAAAAATCAGTACTGTAACCAAAACGCTTTTACTCAACTGTTTACAGGAGATGTCCCAGGACTGAATCTAGGATCCAGTCCTGTGGTTAGAAAAGTAATCCATAAAGTAACTAATTGCATTTAACTAGAAATTCACATTGAGCTGAATGTTGCATTGTGTTTGAAAATGTGTTGCCCATTGCAACAACTGTAACTACTGTACTTAAAAGTCTATTGCCTATGTGCAAAGTATTTAAACTAAAGTAATTCATTCTGAGAAAGTATTTTTTGTAATGTAATGTATAATGTAATTACAATGTAATTTAAAAAATAAAATATGTAAAAAAAATTGTTTCTAAAAATGTAGTAAATCAGTATGAAAAAAATTAATATAACAATTAATACATTTAAAAATTGTCATTTACAAAACCTTTGAAATTCACTGAAAAAACCGTAGGTTTCAGGCACGTTATAGTTAGAAATTAGCATTTTAAAAACCTTTGAAATTCACTGAAAAAACCATAGGTTTCAGACACGTTATAGTTACAAATTAGCATTTAAAAAACCTTTGAAATTCACTGAAAAAACCATAGGTTTTAGGGACAGTTATAGTTACTTGGACATTGCACTCGTAAAAACCCGTGAAATTCCCCCGTTATAGTTAGTTCAGCTAACTATAACTCGCGCCCGCAATGCACTGCTGATGACGTCACATATTACATCACTCATGACATGGTCAGTGACATCACTGATGACATCACTGATGACATCTCAAATGACATCACTGATGACATCATCCACGTGAGAAACTGATGCACCTCCTCACACCCTAATATTACCTTTGATACACCCACTCTAAATTACAGACTGCCATTCGCAAAACCATAGACACTCCAACACCAATAACTACATACCCACTCACTGATTCTTAGGTCTACACACACACATCCACTCACTCACCCGTACAGTCACTCATACTTATGGTCACTCAGTACAGGACTATCATATGCACTCTTACTCCTATATAGACACTCAAACACCGCCACTCATCCATAGAGGTACTCACACACCTAGTCAGTCATGCAAATAATTAAACACACTGCCATTTACTCACCTATACAGTTATACACACACCAGCTCACTTAATCATACAAATACTAGCACATTGTTACGCTCTTATACAATCACTCATACAAGCACACACTCATCCATACAGCCACTCTCACAATAACACACTCTCACTTATAGCCATTTAAATACTCTAACACACATATATACTGCCTTTCACATATGTAGTTACTCACACATGTACCACTGGGACATACATTCACTCACTAACACACTGTTACACACACTTACCCACCCATACAGTCTATCACAGATGCACTCTTGAAACCATCCACCCAGTGAATCACCCACTCACACATCTATGCACAGTCGCACACACCCCATCCACACAAACACTCAGGCACCCATACAGATACTCAGACAACAAATCAATAACTCTTATAGACACTCATGTAGCTATTCACAAACCCATGCAGCCACTTACACAGCAACAGACAGATACAGACATTCACCCAGTTTAGTCACTAACCCATGCATTCAGTAAGATACGTTTAATCACTCACTTATAGAATTAGTCACGCACCTACTAAATCATCCATACACACACTTATACACCCACTCATTCTTTAATACGCCTTTCCCTATATATATTAAAAATATTTAAACTTTACAGAAACACACAGTCACTGGATGATGTCATCAGTGATGTCATTTGAGATGTCATCAGTGATGTCATCAGTGATGTCACTGACCATGTCATGAGTGATGTAATATGTGACGTCATCAGCAGTGCATTGCGGGGCGCGAGTTATAGTTAGCTGAACTAACTATAACGGGGGAATTTCACGGGTTTTTTACGAGTGCAATGTCCAAGTAACTATAACTGTCCCTAAAACCTATGGTTTTTTCAGTGAATTTCAAAGGTTTTTTAAATGCTAATTTGTAACTATAACGTGTCTGAAACCTATGGTTTTTTCAGTGAATATATATATATATATATATGTGTTTTTATTTATTTTTTAATTTCAACAAAAGGCTCCACAAGTACTCTCGGCCCCTAGGAGCAGTGCGTGTCCGGGTGTGGACCTTTGGTAAAATGTAAAGGAATACTTGTCCAAAGGATTCTGAACAAAATCATGCACACTCCCAACAGGTAGTTGCAGAATCAGTTTAATAGAGCAGCACGCTCTACTAATTTCAACACTGAAGTGTCTTGATCACAAGTGATCAAGACACTTCGGTGTAGTTTAATAGACTAGCACGTTCTACTGGTTTCAACACGTTGATCACGAGTGATAATTTCATACATGCTGAATACGCGCTTCCATAGCATTCCCAACAGGTACCTGAGTCATAGTATGACATACATTTTAATAAGTGTAATACATCTGTATATGAATTATCTTAGCAGAAAGGTTGTTCATCATTCAGCACAATAATATTGATGAAGAAAATGCTAGAGAAATACTATATGCTGGGGTAAATGTGCAACAATGGTACATTGAGACAGCTGTGCAACACGTCACCAGGCACCTTTTAATGTCAAATAAATGAAATTCACAAGTTGGCGTGTACAGTTAATATACAGGCACAGCAGATCAATGTGCACTGGGCCACAGCTCACAATTATATTTACAAATGAATTCGCCTGTATGATGTTATGTTATGTTATGTTATGTTATGGTTATTTGTAGAGCGCATGGCAACCCGAAGGCGTCCCAGCACTTAGCCGAAAGAGAGGCAGGTCACGACCGCTTAATAGGTGGGGTTGTGGAAAAACCAAGTTTTCAGAAGTTTGCGGAAGGGAAGGAGATTTGGTTCCGATCGTAGGTGGAGGGGGAGAGTATTCCATAGTTTGGCGGAAGTAAAGCGGAAGGATCGACCACCACTTCTCATCCTGTTGATTTTGGGGACCGCAGCTAGGTAGAGACTGGATGATCGAAGGTGTCTATTAGGGTGGTAAGGGGAAACAATGGCTTGGAGGATGGGGGGGCCTTTCTTCCAGAAAGATTTGTGGGCAATACATAAAGACTTGAATTTTATTCTGTCCACAACCGGGAGCCAGTGCAGGGTTTTCAGAGCAGGCCTTGCGGTGTGGCTGTTGGGAGTCATAAAAAGCATCCGTGCTGCACAATTCTGGATGACTTGCAGTTTATCTGTGGTAGCCCTAGGAGCTCCTAGGTACAAAGCATTTCCATAGTCGAGGCGGGAAAGGATTAGAGCCTGGACCATGAGTCTTCTTGCTGAAAAAGGAAGGAGCGGAAGAACTTTGCGGAGCATCCGTAGGATGCCATAGCAGGATGCGGCCAGTTTGGTTGCCTGATGATCAAAAGTAAGTGACTGATCTAGCCACATGCCTAGACTTTTGATCTGATTTTTGGGGGATGTGGAGCTACTAATGCAGGTACGGCATCAAACGATACATAGGGCCATGCCCCACTGTGTTGAATGGGAAGGGATACACAGTAACTAGATAGGTTGTACCTCGCGTAATTGACATAGCCATGGGAAGTCTTTAAAAGTGGTAATCCAAACCTGAGGGAGATCGGTCCTCCACTTAAAATATGTGTGAGAGGAAAATATGAATCGCGGTTGAATTAACATGTTCCCGGTAAAGCAACCCAGTTACAGCTCTTCCAAAATGGTTAACCCAACTGTCAAACACCATAGTCAACAACAAAACATCAATTATGCCCAAGTGGGCAATTGTCTTACAATTTGTCTGAAGCAATTCTTGATAGATTACTTCTTTTCAAAAGTGAAGAAAAATATGCACAGCTGACTACTGTCAATTCTGACCAGTGTGGTTACCTCAGTGAAAAGAAACAAAAACTTAATTAAAACCAGGTTAAAATTGATACTACACTCAAAAAGTCAGAAGGAAGAAAACAGTATTTAATAACCTTTAGCCCGGGAGTACTGACATTTACTCACTTGAATTGAGGCCAATAGGTGTTAGAGTGTTAAAATCAAAGATAAATTTAGATTCAGGAATTCACAACTTTCTAACCCTATTGCCACCCCTAATGTTGGGTTCGATGGCATTAGCCACCAGAAGCCTCAGGAGTTTGTAATTCTGGAAATGTGTTTCACCAAAATGTCTCACCAACGGGTATTTCTTATCATTGTGGCATATCACCTGCATATGCTCCAGGACTCAGTTTTTGGTCTTGTGTATAGTGCTCCCAATATACATTTTATCACAAGGACACAATAAGCAGTATACACAATATTCGTGTTACATGTTAGAGCTTTTCTAATTGTGTATTCTCTGGAGGTGTTCAAGATCAAGAGTCTGGAGCAATTAGAACTGCTACTGCAGGCTTTACATTTCATGCAGCAGAAGAACCTACCTTCCTGTTGTTTGTAGCTGCTCGGGGTGTGTTGTGTGACTTGGTTGTGACTGAGATTGTCTCTTACAGATTGACTCTTCCTAAACGTGAGCTGAGGAGTGGTATGCACATATTTAGCCGATATTTCATCTATCTTGAGTATGTGCCAGTGTTTGTTAGAAATCCTCCTGATGTTGAAGGCTTGATTCGAGAAAGCGGTGCTAAATCTCACATTCTCACTCTGATCCTCCTTCTGTTTGTCAATAGGGTGCATAAACTGCATCCTGGGAACCTGATGTACTCTCAAATATATATATATGAACGCCAGTAGGTAGTTAAAGTTAGGACCTAGTTTCAATAGAAAGATCGTTTTTTCATTTGCCAATATCTTTGGTGTCGTTTACAAATCTTCGCAAATTTTTTAAAACTAATACACCGCTCAGTTCAGCTGCTGTGTTGAAAATTTCAGGGTGATTCGTCAAGCGGGGGCCGAGAAAAGGGGGGGTTCCAAAACACTTTTTCTCCATGTTAATTTCTACAGGAAAATTAGACACGGCTACAGCTTGAACTGCTGAAAGGAATTACACCAAATTTGGCAAAAAGGTAGCTCTTGGTCCAGAAAGCATTCTTTTTGTTAAATGGTGTAAATCCGTTCAGTAGTTCCTGAGAAATGTAAAGAATTCTCAGATATACAACTGTGGCCGCTGTGGATCTGCAAACCCTCCCGATCTCGTACCTGAGATCTGATTGGCTGGCAACACTTCAAACCAGGAAGTGTTGGCAGCCATCTTGTGACTCGGTTGAACCGAGTTTCACGGTGGATCCGCAAATCCGGCCGAAAATAAAAAGTGTAGAAAGGGGTGTGGCCTGCGACCACCTCTCAGAAATCCCACTGTGTGGGGCTTACTGGAGGTAACAGGTGGGCTAGGTGGCCTCTAAGGACCCTCAAAGTGAAGGGGACTTCATCCCCCAACCAAGAGCGCGCCAGGAAGCGCGTTTGCAGAGTGGTGGCGAAAGGGGGCATTGCCTGCTATCAAAACCCAGTAATTCTGCTGTGTGGGACACACTGGAGGTAATAAGAGGGGTAGTTGGCCCCCAAGGATGTCCTTGGGGGCCAACTACCCCTCCTCTTACCTCCAGTAAGTCCCACACAGTGGGATTGCTAAGAGGTCTTCGGAGGCCACGACATCATCCACATCATCTCTGACGCACCCACTCACACCCCTATAGAATCGTTTAAACACCCAATCCCACTCCCACACAACCATTTACATACCCATTGACAGAGCAATACCAGTACTTACACAGCCACTCACTAATTCATAGATCTACACACACATCCACTTGCTCATCCATACTGCCACTCATACACCTGCTCAGTCACCAATACAGCCATTGACATATCCACTCATATACCCATATAGGTACTCACACACTGAGTGAGTCACCCATAGAACTACTAACACACCTACACATTCACCCATACAGCCAATCATACAGGTACGTACTAACCCTAACAGTTACATACACATCCATTTACTTGCTGATACAAATAGTAACACATACTCATTCACCTATACAGTCACTGACAGAAGCATGTACTCATAGATATAGCCACTCTCACATTCACTCACTCACCCATACAGTCACTCATATACCCAGTCACTCGCCTAAACTGCCTTTCACATACACAGTTACTGACACAAGCACTCAATCACTGACACAGCCATACAGACATCCTTACAGGCAGTCACACACCTCTTCACCCACACACACAGACCACCATAGAGATAGTCAACCAATCAATCACCCATATAGCCATTCACGTACCCACTAACACACTCATACACCCACTTAGACATTAACTGACAGACAGATCCATTCACACAACCAGTCACTCATCCATACATTCATTGAGACACCTAATCACTCACTTATATAGTCACTCATACACCCACTGATTCACCAATACACCTAGGTATATATATTTAACACTAATAAACTTTTTAAAAACACTCAGAGTCACTGGATGATGTCATCACTGATGTCATCAGTGATGTCATTTGAGATGTCCTCAGTGATGTCATCAGTGATGTCACTGACCATGTCATGAGTGATGTAATATGTAAGGTCATAAGCAGTGCATTGCGGGGGCGCAAGTTATAGTTAACACAGGTAACTGTAACAGCTGAATTTCTCTGGTTTTGTACGAGTGCAATGTCAGCCTAACTATACCACCGGGAGGAGATGGGGAGGCGTCTGTGACTAGCAGAATGCCATCACACACCAGGGGAGGGGGCACATGAGGCATGCTGGTAAAGGGAGCATGCCAGCGATTTGGAAGTGATTGTGGGATGACCAGGAGAAACCCTGAGTGAAAAGCAAACGTTTTCACAAAACATTAAACTGGCGGCAGTAAAAGTGGGTCAGAGGAGGTGTCATAGCGGTGGCGAGCAGTCTTTCTTTGCGGCAATAACATCATATTCTTCGTAGGATTTGAACCCTGGACTCAGCAATCGCTTTGCTTAGATCACAGGTGTGTGGACAAACCCATTAAACCAAGCCACTCCCACAAGAGCTCCACAGGGAAAAACAAATTCATAAAAATACATTTGGTTCATATCCTAATCCAGCAATCTGGATTCTGTCCCTATTTTCCATTACGAACAAAGCGCACTGCCTTTTAAACATTCGCCGACCACTGAGTAGGTGAGCTGGTAATAAGCAAGCCAAGGAATTATGTCTTCGTGCCTTGACATATATTGCCGTGAGCATGAAGCACCACACACTTAATGATCGGGTAGCTATGGAAAGATTGTGGAGGCGCTTCAGCGACTCTATCCTCGCACTGGGCTCCAGCCTGGGAGAGGGCGGCTGGGAGTACAGAGATATTGGAAGTATTGGAGGGATGACCAGGAGGAACCCTGAGTTTAAAGCAAAAGCTTTCACAAAACATTAAACTGGTGGCAGTAAAAGCTGGTCAGAAATGGGGGCATGGAGGTGGCGAGCAGTTTCTGTTGGCGGCAACCCAGGCCATCACATTTTTGAAAGGGCATTTCAAAAACGCTTGTGCCGTCGTCCATTACAAACAGCGCTAACTCCAAAAGCACACAAAAATGAAACATGAAGCCTGGTGCCCCTGTAGTGGGCAACGTGCTGATCAAAAAAAAGCTGCATGAGCTTCAAAAGCATAGCATTACAAAATCTTTGTTTTCATACGCGGCTCGACTTGGATTTTTAAAAGATTTTTAAAAGAAAGTGCGCCAAAGGTAACAGAAAAGGACAGACTTCAACGCCTACATGTAATAGGGCCAGTTGGCATGGGCAGGAACCAAGCACCCAAAGGAGGGACAAAGACAACAAAGGCATCAATAAAAAGCCATCATTTCTAAATGGCACATAAAAGAACGAATGGAAATCAATGGGCTATCTTGAAGCCCAAAGAGGAGATACAGCATGTCTCGAAGACAGCCCATGTGCACTGCCTAGGCTCAACCTAAAAGGGCCATTGGCAGCTGAACGATATGAATCTCGATCATGCAAAGAATTACAAATATCCTGGGACATGACTTGAAGAATGAGCAAGTTCAACAAGGCATCTTGCAACACTAAGTCTCACTGCATATTATTTCTCTTTTTCATGTTTGTGCAATAAGCTGGCAGGTCCCTTTCTATCACATTTGTTGCGTGTAGTTGCTAGAAAGCTCACTTCTGGATTAATAACTTTCCACATGAAATATGCTGGATAGATGGTCTTAGCACAATGTCGAACAAGCAGACTTCTGTTTCATTAATAGTACTCCTGTGGTGCAGCAGACAGAGCGGCTGACTCCGGAGTGCAGGTCTCACGGTTTGATCCCTAGTGTTGGTGGCAGCTCAGCATCATGTGATTCTGGGCAATAGCTCACTTAATCTCCCCAGGAAGCCGCGCTCCTGGGTACTGTTAGGGGTGATAAGTTTACGCTTTACAAATGTGGATTTTTAAAAAAATGTATAATCGCAAGCTTGCTTGCATTGTTTCAACCAACTTACATATTACAAGCCTTATTTGTGGTTTATTGTGCAAAACGTAGATTAGACTCATCAAAAATACTGAAACACGCAAGGTGGCAAGAAGCCACGATGGCTGGGAATCCTTGGAGAGAATATCCCTCGTCAGGCTTAAAAAACATGCAATTCAAAGATATTTGGAATAAAGTACTACCAAGCTCTCAAACAAGAAGACTACCCCAGAAACAAGCAAATCTGAAATGTTTTTATAATGACATGGCTGATTTAGGGGTAGAGAAACACTCATGGATGGTTTGCAGAGCAGGTGACTATGATCTAGAGCAAAAATATTCAGAGCTACCACTCACTTTAAAACTAAAGAGATCATTAATTAGACTAAGATTCTGTCTGATCCCAAATAGAGGATTGTGATATGGCAATTTAAATGGTGAAACAGACCCTAATTGTCATTTATGGTCTCTTGTTTTTAGTTCATACACAATGTGGCATAACGAGCAGAGCTGCCTACATTGGAGCTGTGAAACCAGGTTCGAGTCTGTGTCGGCTCAACATACTGTGATTCTGGCAGATGGGTTACTCCGTCACAACGGTGACGGATATCCTGTCCGCCGAAATATAAGTTCCATAGGATATAATGGGATTTATATTTCGGCGCATGACATATTCGTCACCGTTGTGACGGAGTAACCCATCCACCAAGATCTAAATCAGGCCTTTATTCTCCAAAACTGAATGTGTCCTAGTGTAATGTAACTGGTGATCATGTAAAGCGCTCCAATACCTTCGGGTCGAATTTGCGCTATCTAAAACTGCAACTACAAAGACATGTGTATGTAGTGAAATTAACTTAGTGAGAAGGCAACTATTAAGACCAATGATTTTACGTTTTAAAATATAAAAATGACTAGAGGTGATTATGGTATATCTACTGGGATTTGACACTCAATTCACAAGTTGTTTTTTAAAGGTCATGTCATTTGCTTTAAGAGGATAGAGGCACATGAGGTTAATATGTTTAACTAATTATGAAAGTGGATTGTGTATGAGCAGTACTACATAATGATAAACGGTGCATTTTTTATTTGTTTTATTTGGAATTATATTAATTTACTGAATATCAAGTATTAACTTGCTTACACATGACCCGGAAAGGCAGAAGGCATGAAGTACCCTGGCTGGAGCTCCTTCCTCCCTCTACACCAGGAAATACTTGCACCATTGCAGAAAAAAAGGAATATACAAATGCATATACCCAAAATGGGCCTAGGCCTATAAGTGGCCATATATAGCACCAGTAAAGCAGGAAAAAGAATGTAGACAAATCAATCAATATATAAAAATAATAACAACAGAGCAATGTAGAATCTAAAAAATAACAAAAAATTAACGCCCAAACACGCCCACCCACATTTATCATGAATTCAAGGCCACCCACAGGCCACTAAAATAATAATAAATATCCGCAGCATGATCTAGAGATGACCAGGCCCCAAAGAGTAAAATGCTACAGTATAATGAAACAACTGGCCAAGATTCACAAAAACACAAGTAAAAGGAGGAAATATATATAAACTCAGATCTCCACCGTCCTCAAAAATTTCCATTGTCCTTACATGCTTATTGCTTGATCTACATGGGCCTGCCTGCTCCCATAGTCCAAACTCAAGGACATTCAGCAATCAACAAACAAAATGAAAACAAATCCCAAAAAAGGAAAAATAGTGGTGTCTGTCCTCTTTCAAAAATCAACTATTTGAAAAGTACTAAACTGAACCAACTTGACTCCCTTCCCTCAAAAAAACATAAAGATTCCATAGGTGGATGATGCATAAGAGAGCGGAGACAGAGGATAAGTAATTCCATCCTTCCAGTATCCAAATCCAAAATGATCAACGGCTGAACAAAAAACAAGGAGGAGTCTTTGGGACAGGAAGAGGAAATTGACAGTTTATTTATAATAGCCTTACTCTCTATGACATTTCCCCTGTAAACAAAACAATTTAAAAGTATTCATTTCATGGTAAAAAAACATTAACTGAATGGTCCGCTTGTGTAAAAACTCAACTTTGCGTTGATTATCGCTGTCTAACAATATAAACAATAACCGCAATAGGATATTTACCTGAATCAAATCTCATTTACACAATGTGGCGTAACAGGGTAATCTTGGGCATTGCGCGTCACATCCTTATCACTAAATACGGCAATTAGGTGCAATTATGCCTTTGTAAACAAAATTTCACCCGGGAAGTGCGGTAGGTGCAGGGCTGTTTCCTTTGGGGACACTAAAGCATGGGTGGAAGATTGGTAGCCCTAGGTAGAATCAGTGCCACAGTATTCACAGGAAACACCACCTCCATTCTTAGGTTCCTGTGCAGGCAGGGAGAGCTGAGAACTATAGAGGACAGTATACTATAGCTTTTCTCACAACATACTTAAAGATAAATATAATACCCCACATGTTGGCAGACTGCCTGAGCTTGCTACCAGGCACAGGAGTCTATAATGATAAATCCGGGACACTGAATGCATCTATCAGTGTGACCTAAAGTTGCTTCTGCGATGTGTCTTCCTTTACAAGTGAGATGATTATGCTCATCTAAGACATAAAACACTGACTATATGTTGGATTCTAAATCTCTACAATAAATTAGAACTATCCCTACACTAAAGATAAGGAGGGCTGCAACCTTTATGATCCTTTGCGTCTGTACTTGTGCTTTTGAAATGCACTTTTGAAAATAAATATTAAAGCTGAGAAGGAGTCTGGAAGAGTTAAAGAAAGGACTGGCATAGCTAATGAACATGTCAGAATTTTGTTGGTGAATCTCGACCTGATTTGTACTCTGTATTTTATGGACTATCTCCAGGGCTTACTACACCAACTTCCTGACTTTATGTCAGGACCAGTGGAGAATGTCCTTAACTGGAGACCTTGAAGGAGGTCTAGAGACTTCTGTTGGACTGTTTCTGCTTTAGTGCCTGACACATTTTCACTGTGAACTCACGCTGCTGAGCACAGTCACACTGTAAGTGGCACAGGGCCTGGTAGGCTATGGAATGCAGGCAAGTAGAGTGGTCTGCTTTGAGGACCCCCGGGATCTGCTGAGGAAGACTGAAGGTCAGGCGTAACCTGGCATCATTACCAGCCATCGCCGCAGCCATCCCAACGGGCTACAAAATAGTGCGCCAAGACAGAACCCCCAAACAAGCCAGGAGGAGGCCTCGCCGTCATCCACAAGGACACCATTCACTGCACCTCCTCTGCAGACAAGAATACACCGTTCATGGAGTACATGCGCTTCAAACTTCAAATACACAGAAAAAATACCATTAGAGGAACCCTCACATACAGACCCATGGACCGCACACCACTTTCTGTGACCTCATCACAGACTTTGTGGCTTCCCTCACCATCAGCTCAAATGACTTCATTCTCCTGGGTGACTTCAACTTGACGATCCCACGGACCCCAACTCTGCAGCCTTGATCGAAAGTCTCAACAACATCGGACTCACCCAGCCCATCAAAGGCCCAACGTACAACACAGGACACTCCCTGGATTTCACACCTCCGCCGACAAGATCAAATTCAGCCCACTCACCTTGGTGGACTACTCCGTCATTCACTTCTTCATCAACAAACCACCAGCCACCACTCTGACTATACCCAGCACCAACAGGCAAAGCTGGAATAAAATAACCAAAGCAGACTGGACCAACATTCTCGGGAACAACCAACCAATCCCCACAGACGATCTAACAAACGTAACAATTTTCAGTGAATGGATATCAGGCTGAGCCTATGCCCAAGCACCCCTCAAGCATGCCAAACAGAGGAGAACCAATAAGCAAGCCAGCTACACAACCGATGACCTCCGAGAATCCAAAGGCTACTGCAAACAACTGGAAAGGAAATGGAGAACTAGTCAGGTTACCACCTCCAGAAACATATACAAGGCTGCACTCAGATGCTACCACCACCAAATCAGAGAAACAAGAAAAAAAGCCCTGGCTCCAACAACTGCAAAGAGCTTTTTACCATCATCAAATAATTCTCCAACCCGGCAGCCGCAACCAACACAATCACATCTTCACAAGAACCCTGCAGCAACCTCTCCAACTTCTTCCACAATAAAATGACAAAGATCTACAGCAACTTCAACCCCCAGCCTAACCCAGAAGACATCATCAACCAACTACCCGCGAGCACAAGTGATAAGAATAACCTAACTGACTAGAAACCACTCACTAGCGAGGCCACTGCCACAATCATGAAATTAATCTGCTCAGGAGCCCCCACAGACCCATGCCCACATAACATCTACAACTTAGAAGAATCCAGGATCATCTCTGCGCTCCCATCCATCATCAACACATCCATCAAATGTGCAACCTTCTTGGTCAGCTGGAAGCACACAGAAGTCAACGCCCTCCTGAAGGAAAAGTCTGACCTGAGTGAAATCAGCAACTATCGACCCATCTCACTACAACCTTTCTCCACCAAGGCTATGAAGAAGGCGATCAACAAACTACTATCCTGACACCTACAACATCACCAACTACTGGGCATCATGCAATCAGGTTTCCACAGCAACCACAGCACAGAAACTGCCCTCATTGCAGCCACCGATGACCTTGGGACCATCCTCAATCACAGAGATACCGCAGCTCTCATTCTGCTCGATCTCTCCACAGCTTTCAATACTGTCTCTCACTACACCCTCGTCTCACAGCTACACATCACTGGAACACAAGGACCAGCTCCAAAGTGGATAGCCTCCTTCCTGACCGGCAGAACCCAGAGAGTCAGGCTCCCACCATACACCTCAGAACCTAAGAAACTCATCTGCGTAGTCCCACCAGGATCATCTCTCAGCCCAACACTCTTGAACATCTAAATGGCACCCCTCGCAGTCATCATCAGAGCCAATGAATTTGACAACATTTCCTAGGCTGATGACACACAGTTCATCCTTTCAGTGACAGACAACGCCAACACAAGATAAAACATCAGAAACTGCATGACCAGTGTGGCAGACTGGATGAAACAGAACTGCCTGAAGCTCAACACAGACAAAACGTTATGTACTGATCTTCTGAAACAAGAGCTCACTCTGGGGCTCCTCCTGGTGGCCAGCGGAAGTACGACCCACACCAAACCCATCAGAAAAAGCCAGAAACCTATGACTCATCCTGGACTATAAACTCACCATTTCACCTCAGGTAAATACTGTCACCACCTCTTGCTTCTTCATACTACGAATGCTACGTAAGATCTTCAAGTGGCTAGCTCAAACCATCAGATGCACTGTCACTCAAGCCCTCTTCATGAGAGGGCTGAACTATGTCAACGCACTCTACGCCGAATTCCCATCCCACCTCACACTGAGACTCAGACCATATAGAATGCCGCTGCCAGACTGAACTTCGTCCTCCCTCTCTGCACCCACACCTCGGCTCACCTCAGAGAGCTCCACTGGATCCCCATCCAGAAATGCTGCCAATTCACTCTGCTCACCCATGCATTCAAGGCCCTCCACAAAATTGGACCTGCCTAGCTCAACCACTGCCAACACTTCTACCAACCCATCAGACAGCTGCGATCTGTCTCTCTCTCTCTACCACATATCCCATGCATGCACAGAAGCAGGTCACACTTTTTCCTACATCTCCGTCAAGACCTGGAACAACCTCCTTTCACACATCAGGACCTCTTCTTCACTACTCAAATTCCACAAGAAGCTGAGGCCTGGCTCTTCAACTAATAAAACATACCCTAAAATAGAAGGGGATAACCAGGGTTGTGCAAGAGGGCTGGCCTAGTGCCCTTGTAGCTAACCTAATGCCATAAAGCGGAAGATGCAGTACTGCCAGAAGCTGTGAACATGCTGAAGGAATTATTATCGAAAATATCAGTGCCAGGAGGGCCCTTCAGGACCGCATTGTTTTCTAGAGCAGAATTCCATTAACACTGTATACAATGGAATAGCAGGGACAGAGATATAACACTTTAAAACCCTTCACATGGGTATACCCAGCTGATTAAAAACATCTTCAGCGCAATTTTGCACTTGTTACAATTGGCCAATTATCAATACAGCACTCATCGGTCACTGCTGCATATCTTCACGCCTCTTTGTTTTAAATCTGTCAGGTTTAGGGAAGGGGTAACTTTAAAAATGCAACCACCCACCCCAGGTGAACGCACAGGCTGCAAAGTGGGTTAGTGCAAAGGGTGCCACAGGAGGCACAGCCCTCCTCCCCCCCCCACCATAAGGCTATCTCAGGAGGGAGAACGGGTGTGCCCAAGAAGAACAGGCTATTCATTCTAAGCAAGTCTGCCTGTGTCTAAAGTCGAGGGTGGTGCCCAGAAACATAGCAGCATGTCCCAGGAGGCTTCAGCGCAGTCAATCCCTTTATTGTGGGGGCCGGACTGGTTGCCCAAGTAAAACCAAGTAAATAAAGCGGGAGCTGCAAAGGGATGACAGCATGATTAAAATGAAATATTTGAGTCTCACCAATGTTTAGGAGGATTCCCTAGAGAAAGACCTCATGATGACATTTTTTGTAAGTTGTATGTCTAGCCAGAACTACTTTGACCCGACAGTCCGCCTATGACCTTCCTTCAAAACTTGTATCTTCCAGAGGGCCATGCCTCCTGTTCAGCGTTCCATTGCTCTCAAGATAAGTTTGTGCTCTACAAATATCAACACATACGTACATACACACATACATATATACAGACTTACTTACATATTTACATGCACCCAAAGCCAAGGCTAACATAATACTCAGAATTCCCACAGTGTGCCAAGAATGGTTACTATTTAGTGCCTATAACTCCCACAATATGCCAAGGATTGCCATCATAATGCTTAGAATGGCCACAATATGGTAAGGAGAGGCCACATAAAATGTAGCGTGTGCCCACAGTATGCCAAACATGGGCATAATGCTGCCAAGAATGGCTGTAATATGCTGTCTGTGTCACCCTGCGCACGGCCAGTTTAAGGTCTGGAATGCTCGCCCTAATCTCTGCCACTGTCACCTCAACCTCCAAGTTTCCCCTTTCTTTCTTTCGATCACTTCTATTTTTTAATATCTGTAATCTTACTTCGATTTCCGTAGCTTATTCTTCAAGCATCTCTCTGACCTGAATGTACCTATCTCGCTGTTTCCCTTTAATTGCAAATATTGTTTCTTCCACATTTTTTATCCTTTTTTGGTCTCGCCTAGGCAGCGCATGCGCTGTCTTGTCGAGAGATGCTGTATACAGTATAGTGGGGGAAGCTCCGCCCACTTTCCGCCTATCTTTTTGATTGGCCGAATTCCTAAATGCTGCAAACTGATTCGTTTTCCTCAACTTAATCCTGCCTCCTGACGGCCATGTCGTCATTTTTCTCCTTCCATAGCTATCGGCCCCTTTACTTTTAAAACTGTTTTGTTCCCCTGCCTCCCCCCGTTCCCTCCCGCAGTCCGTCACTTCTCTGCCCACCACAACCCCCCCACCCACTCCTGTTCCTGCCTTCTTCGACGACCGCAGTTTTATTTACAATGCAATAGGACTCGCGTAAATACGAATCCTATTGCATTTGTAAATGCTTTTTGCCCCTCTGATTGGCTGACTGCATTCGCACTCTATTTTGCCTGACCTAGACTCTTGCATGCGCGCGATGCTATACATCGTACGCATGCGCGCCAAAAGTCTGCCTCTTGCTTATTTATTTGTGTTTTCGCGGCATCCACTTCAGGGACACCGCGCTCTGTTTTTTTTTTTTTTTTTAACTTTAACACTGAGTGCAGCGCGCCCATAAAGGACACCGCGCTCGGTGTTAAAGTTAGAAAAAAAGTGCGTGCTGGTTATTGTTATAGCTTGGTGATATGTACGCACACTTGTACGGCTGGAGGTGCAGTGTACTTGTGCAGGACTGTGCTCACCGGAGCACATTGAGTGGTCCTGGGCAGAGGAGCTTTCCTCCATGCATGGTGAGGCGCTGGACGTGGCATGGGTCCGAGCCCGGACAGCAGAGGTGGAAGTTGCAGTCAGAGGTTTGGCTCTGATCATGCTGCATCAGTGTTTGCAGAGGTGCAGAGGGGAAGGGGGGTAAAACTCGGGGCTCAGGGCTTCATGTGAAATGGCAGCGGGTGGTAGAGGCAGTGGTGTTACGTGTATATTTCTTAGTAGGATGAGTAGGTGAATGAAGGACTGTGGAGAAGGGGTGGGATGGGCGAAGGCAGTACATTGTGTAAGAAGGAGCTGGGGAAGTAGGAGGTGCGTGTGTTGAGTTTTTATTTAATGTGACTTGTTTAAGCCAAGCGTGTGATGTTGATCGAGTGCAAACTTCTGGCGATCGTGTACAGACACACATATTTTTTCAGCTGCACTGATGTTTATGAGTGCCGATAGGGTGGTTGTCGGCGCGTGATCCTCGTCCGCAGCAGCAGACACGCAGCCAGCGCCCCTCTCTGAGGTCAGGTGATGCGACAGGCAGGGCTGCTCGGGAGGAGCGCTTGAGGCAGGCTGACACGGTGTTTTATTTTTTTTATGCAGATTTCTATAGCGCGAACTCTACCTGAAGGTATTGGAGTGCTTTACATGAGCTCCGGTTACGTTACACAACGGCACATTCAGGCACGGGGAGATTATGTGATCGGCAGGCAGGGCTGCTCAGGAGGAGCGCTTGAGGCAGGCTGGCACGGTGTTTTATCTTTTTTTATGCAGATTTCTATAGCGCGAACTCTACCTGAAGGTATTGGAGCGCTTTACATGAGCTCCGGTTATGTTACACAAGGGCACATTCAGGCATGGGGAGATTATGTGATCGGCAGGCAGGGCTGCTCTGGAGGAGCGCTTGAGGCAGGCTGGCACGGTGTTTTATTTTTTTTTATGCAGATTTCTATAGCGCAAACTTTACCTGAAGGTATAGGAGCGCTTTACATGAGCTCCGGTTACGTTACACAACGGCACATTCAGGCACGGGGAGATTATGTGATCGGCAGGCAGGGCTGCTCAGGAGGAGCGCTTGAGTCAGGCTGGCACGGTGTTTTATCTTTTTTATGCAGATTTCTATAGCGCGAACTCTACCTGAAGGTATTGGAGCGCTTTACATGAGCTCCGGTTATGTTACACAAGGGCACATTCAGGCATGGGGAGATTATGTGATCGGCAGGCAGGGCTGCTCTGGAGGAGCGCTTGAGGCAGGCTGCACAGTGTTTTATTTTTTTTTATGCAGATTTCTATAGCGCAAACTTTACCTGAAGGTATAGGAGCGCTTTACATGAGCTCCGGTTACGTTACACAAGGGCACATTCTGGCACGGGGAGATTATGTGATCGGCAGGGAATACATATAAGATCCTAATGGCGAGACCAAATGGCATTGCCAATGCTTGTTATTTTTCTTATTGCTTTCCCGTGTCGATCTTTGACCCTTTCTATTTTTTTTAATTTTCTTTCTCGCCTGTCTCCTCTCTCTTTTATTCTATATCTCTACTCATATAATTTCTCAAGCTCCCAAGTTCACCTCTTTGTCTGTCTGTCTACTTTCTTTTGATTTCACTCTCCTGCTTCTTCCTTTGCATCGTTTCCTTACTTTCTTTTGTTTGCTATTATAATTTATTTTTACTTTCCTTCTTATATTCTTTCTCTCAATCAATCAATCATGTCACTTATAAAGCGCACTACATAACCGCGAGGGTCTCAAGGCGCTGGGGGAAGAGGGGGGTGGTGCTGCTACTGATCGAAGAGCCAGGTCTTGAGGAGTCTTCTGAAGGCCAGTAGGTCTTGGGTCTGTCGGAGGTTGGTGGGGAGGGTGTTCCAGGTCTTGGCGGCGAGGTGGGAGAAGGATCTGCCGCCGGCGGTCATTTTCCGGATGCGGGGGACTGTGGCGAGGGCGAGGCTGGTCGAGCGGAGCTGGCGGGTGGGGGTGTAGAAGCTGAGTCGTCTGTTGAGGTAGGCTGGTCCGGAGTTGTGGAGTGCTTTTGTGCGTGGGTGAGGAGCTTGAAGGTTATCCTCTTGTTGACAGGGAGCCAGTGCAGGTCTCTCAGGTGGGGTGTGATGTGGCTGCGTCGGGGGATGTCGAGGATAAGACGTGCAGAGGCGTTCTGGATGCGTTGCAGCCGTCTCAGGAGCTTAGCCGTCGTTCCTGCGTAGAGGGCGTTTCCATAGTCCAGCCTGCTGGTGACGAGGGCCTGGGTGACTGTTTTTCTTGTTTCGGTGGGGATCCACTTGAAGATCCTGCGGAGCATTCGGAGGATGTTGAAGCAGGATGAGGAAACGGCGTTGACCTGCTTAGTCATGGAGAGGGTGGGGTCGAGGATGACCCCTAGGTTGCGTACGTGGTCGGTGGGTGGCGGGGCTGTTCCCAGTGATGTTGGCCACCAGGAGTCGTCCCAGGCTGAAGGGTTGGAACCAAGGATGAGGACCTCCGTCTTGTCCGAGTTCAGCTTCAGGCGGCTGGTCCTCATCCATTCGGCGACGGCCTTCATTCCTTCGTGGAGGTGGGCTTTGGCGGTGTGAGGGTCTTTGGTGAGGGAGAGGATCAGCTGGGTGTCGTCGGCGTAGGAGATGATGTTGAGGTTGTGCTGTCGGGCGACGTGGGCGAGGGGTGCCATGTAGATGTTGAACAGCGTTGGGCTGAGGGAGGAGCCTTGGGGTACGCCGCAGATGATCTTGGTGGCCTTGGATCGGAAGGGGGCGAGGCGGACGCTTTGTGTTCTGTTGTGTCTCTTTCTGTCCTTTGCATTGTCATTCTTCACTTCACAATCTGGTCTTTGTTTCTTCATTTTCCATTTTTCTTTCCATCTTCTTATTTCTATATCCACCTATTTTACCATCTTATGTGCTTCTTTTTCTTTGTTGTATCCTTTTTCTAACATCTTCTCTTACGTCCTTCTCACTTTGATTGTGTGCTTTTGCTTCCTTTGTTTATATTTGCCTTTCTCTTTCTTTTTTCTTTTTTCCACTTTCCTCTTATGATAAACTTTCTTTCTTTCTTTCCGTCAGTCACACAACATAATACTATATATACAATTTTAGAGAGTGAGAAAAATGTGGTACACAGTAATCACTGTGGTATGCACTGTAGAGGTGCTAGTAATTGCTAAACATTGCCATTCCTTTGCAAAAGCAGTCTGAAATCTTTCCAATTTAAGTTCAAACCTATACAGAAAATGGTGATGTTAGAACTTCTGGCCTCCCTTCCTGGGTTTCCCTCTCCCCGTCTACCCCTCCCACAGGAATTTGTGGTACGTATCAATCCTGCAAAAAAAATGTAACAGTTCTTTTGTGGCCTTTCCCCTGGACTGTATTTTAGCCTCCATCTGTTCTGCTATGCTGAACCAGTCCCAACCCAGCCGATGGAGTGACCTCTGTCCTTGCATCAAAGGAGTGCGCATCTGGTGAAGAAGGCAGGGCGGCACATGTTCAGACAAGATGAAGGTCATGTTCCACTGGCGTTGCCTATTTCCAGGTGGGTCCATGCTGGTGATTCTTCCTCAGTCCAAAACCCAAGCCCCCACTCAAAGAAGATAAAGCGGCCACCCTACTCGCAATAATGGCCCTGCGGAATACAGTGGAAAGCCACAAATAGCATTATATGATTTAACCGTAGCCTCCACTCTCTTGGGGCACAAGGTTTCGGTTCAGGTTACCCTGACATGCAATTTCAATTCTTCAGGCACCCCTGTAGTCAGAGGCACTTTACTTATTGGCATGCTGCAGGAGCCACATGGTCACAATGCCCAGCACAAGGCCTGACAATGCAGACCTTTCCCTGGTTTGCAGCGGGCTATGTGTAGTGTAGCTCCTCTTTCCTCAACTCATAGCAGTTCTCTTTTTCAGGGCATCATCTTCCTTGTGCAAGGGTTCCTCCGGAATCACTCTACAGCACTGAATCTGTTCTTTTTCTCAAGGCAGGCCTCAGACAGCTCCTCCTTGCAGATTTGAAAAATTTCCTGGTCCTGTTCTCAAACCTGGCGAGGGGGAGTTGGCAGGCAATGACCCCAGCCCAGGCACACAGAAGAGTTTCTCAATCTCCACTGGTGTTGGATCCCGGGGTTCTGGTATATGACTCTTAGCACAATGGCTGATAGTTTCTATCCCATCTTTTACTAACATTGCAGACAGAATATTGGCATTTGAAGGGACTAGCTGTGAGGCCGGGTGCAGGCCACTTTTTCCTTTTGCTTATTCCTCCCAGACCGATCTAGCTATGATCTTTGTCTTCAGGTGTGATGTCTGGTAAAGCCCAAAGTAAGGGTGCAAAGGAGGGAGAGGCTGACCTACTTAATTAGCTGCTACCTGTCTTGTCTAGAGAGCAATGGAACAGGAAAACCCAGGGTTATTTCTCTAGGCTTCAAAAGGACTCTCTGTCACAGTCTTTTGCAGCGACAGAAGTTAAACATACAGTCATGGATTCAGGTCCCAAATAGATAGAGCAAAATACGCTGTTGCAGGAGAAAGGCAGACCAATTTGAATATACAAGAGAGGCCAGTAGGTGACTCTTCCTGACAGGTGAGCGAATTAAAAAGACCTGCCTTGCCACCGCAATCTCTTGCTGTCACTGATGTCAGTCCTCAACAGCCTGATGAGCTGACTGCAGTCCTGCCCAGTAAAGAAGAGTGCACTAGCCCTGCTCTGGGTTGCTTTGCTTGTCACAGTAAGCCTCAGCACACATTCCACCTAGTCCAAAGTCTTCAGAACTTGCTATGGGAAATGCATGGCAGAGCTGTCCATTCTCCAGAGTCAAGCCGGGGACCGTTTCCATCCCAACAGTTCCATTCTTTTTCCAATATTCTTCTTGCCATTGTTCAGTTCTTAATACCTTATTTCCATTCTACTGTCCCTATCACTCGTATTTCCTCCTTCTCAATACTCTATCCTTTGTTTTTCCTTCTTCTTTCCTTCCTTCTATGATTTATTCCAACCTTCTTTTTTCCATTCTTCTTACCTGTGTGAATCACAGAACAAAGTTGTGAAGTTGCTGGCCATACCCAGCAATTCAATCAACCTTTTGGCAACTCCCACTTTAGCTGACAGACCATTGCTTCAGCTGCTGGAGAGGGTCTTCACAATGCCCCTGCTGTTGCATTTGTGGATGTATGACAATCCTGTGCTCAAAATGAGAAAAGTGACATTGGATTCCAGTTCACTGCATTTTCTATAGTCAGAGCCTTGCTTTCTAGACAAGTAATTTTGGGAAAAAATTCCCTCATCATAATTGAATAAAGTTTTGCATCCCTGAATTCCATTAAAAATCAAAACTATTCCCCAAAGTAAGTCCCCATTGTAGGTTTAAAGTTCCCAGGAGAGGTAAAATCATGTTTTGGCAGAGTTGAAGGATAAAGCTGGAGTTAAGACCTGTTATTGAAAAAGGACCCCCACCTGTGAGTGATTGGACAGCAAACACAAAACTAAACCGACCCCATCATGCTTGTGTCACATGAACGCATTGCTATGGCACTAGTACATCTTTGAGCTTCCAGCTACTCATATTTATGGTATTTCAAAGAGTTCATCTGCAGATGGCATGGGAAGGCTGGGGAGTGAGATATGGTGCTCTTGTCCTTGTTTCAAATGTTATCAATATACCAGGAAGGAGTTGTTACACATTTATTTAATGCACAATGGTTGTCCTGCTTGAGAGCTGAACTGTAAATTTTCATTGCTGGGTGAGGGTATAACTACCTGTGTTTAGAGTTTTAGGTCAGACATTTTGCTGGAGCTCCAGGAGCTCTATTATCAACCATACCCAATTTTCCAGGTCCATGCATGATCTGCGCTCCAATCCAGGTTTTGTCTTTGAATTATGGGACATGTAGTCTTGTTTATTCCATCAATAATAATCAAGACTACAAGTCCCAGGATTCCAAGAAAAAACCTGGACTGGAGTTGCACATCAAGCATGAACCTGAGAAAATTGGCAGCTATGCCATGTCATCCTGCAGAATAAAACTTTACTCTTGATCCAGCACGACACTTAATCAGGGATCGATACTCATCAATAATTCATACAATGGCCCATACACATTCACCCAAGTCCCTGATGCGCTGGGGTCAAGTTTTAATGACGTGAATTTTGGTTCCTTCACAGATTCATGTTTGACAAGTCTAAATACATAACTAGACCTGTATATCCACTCTCTTTCCTCTCGGTCGATAGACCAATTAGTTTCGTAGTTGATGGTAATAATAGAACTAACTGACTATCTAATCAGCTAAATAATCACAGACTCTCGGTAAATTTAATAAAGTTTTATCTCAAATAATAATAATAATAAGTGGTTAATGCTCATCGCATACGGTTACAATGCAAACAAATAATCTCACATAGGAGAGAAAAAACAATCAAGGATGCAATGGGGTCAAACTCATCTACAATATTACGATATGCAAATGAAGGAGTGGATAGATGAAGAGACATAAGTTTCAGCAAAATAATGCGAAACAATTTACATATGACGGAGTGGATAGATGAAGAGACATAAGTTTCAGAGACATAAAATACATTTGCAAATAATGTATGCAAAGTACGAGTCAGAGAGATAATACAAACCCAAAGGAATTCAGTGAAATACCACCCCCTTGGCTAGAAGAGTAGTGGGGGTCTCCCGAAATAGAGTCAGGAGACAAAGATTTCAGGAACGGGACAGGATAGGGACAGGAACAGCTAGGCCTCTCTGCAAACCGACGGACAGCGATGCATCACCCTTCTCTCCTCAGCATCTGACCTAAGGCTCTCCCAACCACACCCCCAAAGGCACCCCAGTTATACCCTAAAACCTACATGTCCGTCCCACATCAGTTGAAACATTTCATGTAATACGAAAGCTCATTGGTGGATTCGGGAGGTGGTCGGTCACACCATCATAATTTCATTCTAAATTACTATAGACTATTGTTCCACTTCCCTTCTCATGACCTAAGCTTTGACTCGTTCATACGTTTAATACATGTATCTATTTCACTACTTTTCTCATATAGTTCTCAGTTTTGTCCGCGGAAGAAGTTTGAATCCCACGGTCAGTCTCTTCTTTTGGCAGCCGAACAATGCACTCTGTGCAGAGCATCCTTGAACTTTTGTCCCTCCTTTGCGGCACTCAGCACTTCTGTTTGCTTTGGTAGGTCATTCTCGCTCAATTTTCCAGCCCCTCCTCTATCCAGCTAACTTAAGAATAATGGAGGCCCATTTCAGCTCACTACGGCAAATAAAACATAAGCATTCATTAATTACATAGAAATGCACTTTTCACTGTTTACCACCCACCTTTGCACTATCCCCTGTTACATGTTTTCCTAGCAGAAGCTTGGGGCAAAAAGCGGCATTATTCATTATTTTTAAAGCAAGATGCGAAATATAAAATGCAGCTTAAACATGCATTAATTCGGTTTCTTTCGAAGCACATTGTAGTATGCGGCCTAGTTCTTTCATGCATTAGTTCACATTAGTGCACACATGCGCAAAGCGGTTTCCCTCGTGTTCATGGGATTTGTATGTTAGTTAGTCACTGCACACTGTTAGTATGTATTACGGGGGTGTTAATCCGAGCAGGTTTCATTTTGCGAAACCCTGCTCCATAAATCCTCCCTCTGATGGCTTACTGGAGCCATCATAAAATACCTACCATACCAAGTGCCATCTTCATCTATCTAAATTTCAGTAATCATTTCTCTTTTCATTAAGTTTTCATCTAAATCTTTCATCTTGTCATAGTAATCTCCTTTCATCTCCTCTAGTTCTATCTCATCTCTTTTTCTTTTTCGTGCTTTTCGTTTGTCTTTTGATTCTGTCATTTCTTTTCTTCCACACCTACACTTACTACATTTATATATTGTTAATATCTTTAAGGCTACTCCAACTACTGAAATGATTGGCATTATTACTTTCCCTAATAAACTACTTCCAAAGGTAGAGAACCATTTACCTACAGAAGAGAAACTCTTACCAAGTCTCTCCCAGACACCGTCAACCTCCAGTTGTGTCAAGTCTTCATGTAATTTGGTAATATTCTTAATATATCCTTTAATACCTTTACTTTGGTCAGGTATATAAGTACAGCAGTGTTGAATTTTCAACATGCTGCAGACTCCACCCTCTTTTGCCAATAAAATATCCCCTTTTGTATCGCTTTGTTCGCCCTAAGTTGGCGGGGGTATGCCCAGACGTGGGTCCCTTGCTCACTTTGCCACTGGATTCAAGCAAGCCTGGCTGATGACGGCTGGAATGCCAGAAACTGGTCCTAGGATGCTTGTTTCCGGTCCAGGGAAGACATGGCTTGGCAGTTCGGGCTGTACTGTTCCCATGAGGCACAGGGTCAGACTGATTTGCATATGGCCATGTCTGAACTGGGGTGGTGGAGTGAGCTAAAGAATGATGATGGATTAAACCCAGATCAGTTGACTGGGGGTGAGTGTTTGATTGGCTCAAACGTTCCGTCCATCATCCCCTTTTGTATCGCTTTGTTCGCCCTAAGTTGGCGGGGGTATGCCCAGACGTGGGTCCCTTGCTCACTTTGCCACTGGATTCAAGCAAGCCTGGCTGATGACGGCTGGAATGCCAGAAACTGGTCCTAGGATGCTTGTTTCCGGTCCAGGGAAGACATGGCTTGGCAGTTCGGGCTGTACTGTTCCCATGAGGCACAGGGTCAGACTGATTTGCATATGGCCATGTCTGAACTGGGGTGGTGGAGTGAGCTAAAGAATGATGATGGATTAAACCCAGATCAGTTGACTGGGGGTGAGTGTTTGATTGGCTCAAACGTTCCGTCCATCATCCCCTTTTGTATCGCTTTGTTCGCCCTAAGTTGGCGGGGGTATGCCCAGACGTGGGTCCCTTGCTCACTTTGCCACTGGATTCAAGCAAGCCTGGCTGATGACGGCTGGAATGCCAGAAACTGGTCCTAGGATGCTTGTTTCCGGTCCAGGGAAGACATGGCTTGGCAGTTCGGGCTGTACTGTTCCCATGAGGCACAGGGTCAGACTGATTTGCATATGGCCATGTCTGAACTGGGGTGGTGGAGTGAGCTAAAGAATGATGATGGATTAAACCCAGATCAGTTGACTGGGGGTGAGTGTTTGATTGGCTCAAACGTTCCGTCCATCATCCCCTTTTGTATCGCTTTGTTCGCCCTAAGTTGGCGGGGGTATGCCCAGACGTGGGTGCCTTGCTCACTTTGCCACTGGATTCAAGCAAGCCTGGCTGATGACGGCTGGAATGCCAGAAACTGGTCCTAGGATGCTTGTTTCCGGTCCAGGGAAGACATGGCTTGGCAGTTCGGGCTGTACTGTTCCCATGAGGCACAGGGTCAGACTGATTTGCATATGGCCATGTCTGAACTGGGGTGGTGGAGTGAGCTAAAGAATGATGATGGATTAAACCCAGATCAGTTGACTGGGGGTGAGTGTTTGATTGGCTCAAACGTTCCGTCCATCATCCCCTTTGTATCGCTTTGTTCGCCCTAAGTTGGCGGGGGTATGCCCAGACGTGGGTCCCTTGCTCACTTTGCCACTGGATTCAAGCAAGCCTGGCTGATGACGGCTGGAATGCCAGAAACTGGTCCTAGGATGCTTGTTTCCGGTCCAGGGAAGACATGGCTTGGCAGTTCGGGCTGTACTGTTCCCATGAGGCACAGGGTCAGACTGATTTGCATATGGCCATGTCTGAACTGGGGTGGTGGAGTGAGCTAAAGAATGATGATGGATTAAACCCAGATCAGTTGACTGGGGGTGAGTGTTTGATTGGCTCAAACGTTCCGTCCATCATCCCCTTTTGTATCGCTTTGTTCGCCCTAAGTTGGCGGGGGTATGCCCAGACGTGGGTCCCTTGCTCACTTTGCCACTGGATTCAAGCAAGCCTGGCTGATGACGGCTGGAATGCCAGAAACTGGTCCTAGGATGCTTGTTTCCGGTCCAGGGAAGACATGGCTTGGCAGTTCGGGCTGTACTGTTCCCATGAGGCACAGGGTCAGACTGATTTGCATATGACCATGTCTGAACTGGGGTG
This sequence comes from Calotriton arnoldi, assembly GCA_963921515.1. NCBI lineage: Eukaryota > Metazoa > Chordata > Amphibia > Caudata > Salamandridae > Calotriton > Calotriton arnoldi. The sequence goes on along the minus strand of CAWUFW010017326.1, from coordinate 1,090 downwards.
GTGGAGTGAGCTAAAGAATGATGATGGATTAAACCCAGATCAGTTGACTGGGGGTGAGTGTTTGATTGGCTCAAACGTTCCGTCCATCATCCCTTTTGTATCGCTTTGTTCGCCCTAAGTTGGCGGGGGTATGCCCAGACGTGGGTCCCTTGCTCACTTTGCCACTGGATTCAAGCAAGCCTGGCTGATGACGGCTGGAATGCCAGAAACTGGTCCTAGGATGCTTGTTTCCGGTCCAGGGAAGACATGGCTTGGCAGTTCGGGCTGTACTGTTCCCATGAGGCACAGGGTCAGACTGATTTGCATATGGCCATGTCTGAACTGGGGTGGTGGAGTGAGCTAAAGAATGATGATGGATTAAACCCAGATCAGTTGACTGGGGGTGAGTGTTTGATTGGCTCAAACGTTCCGTCCATCATCCCCTTTTGTATCGCTTTGTTCGCCCTAAGTTGGCGGGGGTATGCCCAGACGTGGGTCCCTTGCTCACTTTGCCACTGGATTCAAGCAAGCCTGGCTGATGACGGCTGGAATGCCAGAAACTGGTCCTAGGATGCTTGTTTCCGGTCCAGGGAAGACATGGCTTGGCAGTTCGGGCTGTACTGTTCCCATGAGGCACAGGGTCAGACTGATTTGCATATGGCCATGTCTGAACTGGGGTGGTGGAGTGAGCTAAAGAATGATGATGGATTAAACCCAGATCAGTTGACTGGGGGTGAGTGTTTGATTGGCTCAAACGTTCCGTCCATCATCCCCTTTTGTATCGCTTTGTTCGCCCTAAGTTGGCGGGGGTATGCCCAGACGTGGGTCCCTTGCTCACTTTGCCACTGGATTCAAGCAAGCCTGGCTGATGACGGCTGGAATGCCAGAAACTGGTCCTAGGATGCTTGTTTCCGGGCCAGGGAAGACATGGCTTGGCAGTTCGGGCTGTACTGTTCCCATGAGGCACAGGGTCAGACTGATTTGCATATGGCCATGTCTGAACTGGGGTGGTGGAGTGAGCTAAAGAATGATGATGGATTAAACCCAGATCAGTTGACTGGGGGTGAGTGTTTGATTGGCTCAAACGTTCCGTCCATCATCCCCTTTTGTA